>JAAAKL020006659.1:0-17756 GCA_010016065.2 Carybdea cf. marsupialis auct. non (Linnaeus, 1758) | reverse complement strand
CCTTGGTGCTTCTTTGCGCCCCCCCCCCCCCCGCCCGTGTTTCCTTGGTAATGTGAAATAGAATACCGTAAATATCGTACTAAAGGATGTTACAGCAGGATGGGGTCACTCGAGTTTTGAGCCGGCTACTACAACCACTTGAATACGTTTTTTCCATTTGCTTTTACAACATTTGTTTGCGCGAAATTAGGTGCTTGTATTCTTCCGGCTGTGTGATGACGTCATCACCTCCAATTCCAAAAATAGCCATATCTTTCTGTAGTTGATAAATGAATGAAAAAACCTGCCAATTTTCATACCAAAATATTCAGAGATACTAGCCCCGACCCTCGAATTCCTTGGAATCTCAAAATGGCGGATAGGGTATTAAACATCCATCAATTAAGAGATAATTTTTAAACATCGATACATTGTCAAATCCTCAGATTCTCCTCGCGTCCTCCCCCTGTCCTCAAAATGAACAATCGATCTCATTGTTCAAGAAAATTGAACCACCTCCTACCTTTATGTCGACACTGTCACCTTTATATAGCAACTTTCTATCATCATTTTAGAGCTGCTCCGTGTTTAAATATTTATTTGAATAAGACAGGCACTTTGGTCAGTTTACTATGGTCGTGCAAGTACCGTTAACGTCTACTTATCATTCTGAGGAGAGTTAGGAGTGAAGGGGTGATACAAGGTAGCTTCATACTCAGTTAAACCTGGAAAACTCTATGCTTTCACAAACCTCAGGGAAAATAAAAGACGGCAGTGAAACTAAGGATAAACGAGGGAAACAATAGCAGTGCCGTGTCATTCCCCCTTGCAATCAAAATATGTCAGATTACTGTAGTTGGTGAAAAGTAAAATTTTATCTGACCTTGCATTTGTTTATCTGCATGGTCATGTCTTCTCCCACTCGATGTCCGTTGGTTTTAAGGCCGTTTGCACTACGTATAGCAACTCCACAACTAGTAGGGAATTTATGGCGGTGAGAGGGAAAATCGGCTAACACTTTTAGAACTCAAGAAATGGTATAATAACACATTTTGGTTTTATTGTAGTGAAAGCTGCAATATTCTGTTACATGTTAGTCTGTTTGAAAGGGAGAAGTAAACTGAGAACTCACTATAGTTCTCCTTCAATCCTGAAGTCGATAAAGGCTTTGTGAGATACTCATGTTTTAATATTTGGACTTAGGACAGGTTTTACAATCGATAGTGGTAGATTGGTGGACACCTCCTTATCTTGCGCATCCTTAACTCGGAAGATGTCGTCGCCCTAGTAATGCATGCTCCCTTTAATACGTAGTGTTAATATTCTCTGGACAATTAGTTAAAGACGGTTTGTCTAATGCGTTTTATTCCCCTCTCTGTTATTTGTAGACATCTGCTCTTTGCAGCTCTGGAAATTATTTTGAGTGAAATCATACCAGAATTTCAAAGTGGCTTTGAAAACTACGTCACATTATCATCAGCAACCGGACGGAGGAAGAACCAAAAGTGATTTCATCGCCATTTTGTGAACAATATTCTCTTTCCAAGGGCTACTGGAGTCACTGTTAATGATTCTCAGACGGCAAGGGCTCCGCTACGAGTAGGGAAAGCTTCGGAGAAAGGTAGCAGTGAACTCAAGGACATCAAAGTTTTATAGTACCAATAAGACAGCTTTAGGTAAATCAATTGCCAGTAACGCTGTGACATAATGTGCGTCTTATATCTAAGGTGGTATTATAACATGAACTTAAATTGGTACCGAACGTGGATCATATATAGTACAAGTCTGAGACAAAGATCATGGTGAGTTTCCCATGGTTACATTTGACGTGTCCGTGAAGCGAATTGACGAAAGCGTGAGTACCACGTAGAAAGCTGGGAGTGTCTATAAAAGGTAGGCAAATGTTAGCTTCCCTAGGGTTACAACAGAGTTGAGTGTCACGATGTTGGAGATGTGACTGTTCGAGTACGCATAGTGGTGCTAAGCTATCAACATCCATAGTAGACGCAATGTTTAGGAGTAGATTCTTACTTAATTACTGTAAGATGAGATGCATATGTTAGCTACATGGGCATTTAAATGTAGGGGGTACGTGAAACGCTTGAATAAAACATAGTGTGTGCCATAGATGGGTGGAAATACAGTACTTCCTCATGCAGTACTAGCAGTTATTTGAAAAATAGGAATAGGGTAATACCTTTGTAGAACTATACATACACACTTTGAAGAGGTGCCTTTTGACCCTTAATTTGTTTAAAGTACAAGGTCAAACATTAATTTCAGCACGGAATTATACTTTTTGGATAAAATAGGTAAAGTAAAGAGTGTTGAGGCTAACTAAGCACTGTTGTTTCCAAACCATGCTGACACATTAAGGGGTAATTAGGATAAATATATCTATGATATTAGGCTCTTTCCAAACGGGTGTAGACGTTTTCTTAGATTCAGTTGTGTGCTGTATTGTTAAATTCGTACTGTAGTCTAACTGCAGATACTATATTATGTATTTTGTGTGATCGATTGTTAAATAGAAAGTGGCCACTTGCTGCTTTAATGTTATGGGCCAAATACTTTTCCGTAATGTAATTCGTATTAAAAGCTGTGAAAGGCCCCATGAATTCTATGTTGTATCTGGTATTTCTGATGTAAGTGATCTTTTCCTACCGTTTGATTGTACTTTGTTGTTGTTATAGTTGTTTTCGTACCCAAGCCAAGTAAATAGGGAAGGGCTTTTCATTGGAGCAGCATTGTTCGAAAGGGGTCTGTGGGTTGCTGTATTTGGTCAATTTAAGTGTTTAATATTGGCATTGTTTTATACTTGCCAACATTGGAAATGTCCTGTCCCAATTTCCCAATTGTTGCTACGCAGTTGCCTACAGACCCCCCCCCCCCCCCCCCCCCCCCCCTTACCGCGTCTTGGAGCAATGAAAGCCTTTAAGAAATGTTTATGTTGTCATTAGTTTTTCAATGGACAGCAATGAAAACAAACTATTGTTTAAGCAATGCAGACATAAAATTTAAGAAACGGGCATGCTTTTTTAGTAGACCTTTTGCTAGCCCATCATTTTTTATCTCTACATTTTCATGTTATTCATTTCATAGGATTTTTCGTAATAAATACCTTTTTAATGAATATTTTGAACACAATTTTGCGATATGTGCGATATTCAAGTCAGTTTTTGAGGTTGCCCGGAAATTCAAAGAAATACTTAGCCTGCTTTAAAAATAAAGTTATCTTGAAAGTTCGCTGTAATAGATCAGCTCTCAGTGTTTCTATACTATCAAGCAGTCACTGCACAACATTGTAACCAAACTGAATTGATTTTAATAGCGGGAATCTCGTGAAGCTATCTTTATCATAGATGCATGTTGGTTACGCTCATTATCGATCGAGTTTGGTCGTTAATTGACGCTGAGCAGAGTAAGCTGTATTGCACAGGGAACTGCCGTTTCATCGATAAGAATGTGCAAATACGGCAACGTAAATTGCAGGCTGCACCTTGCAGCCATTACCAATACCTTTCGAATTTTGGAAGTTGGCGGAGATTTTGCCAGATGTTTCTATTGTTGATGAATTAGGTTTTGAAATTTTGCAATAGAAGACACGTTTGTGCAATTGTCATTGACGCTCTAGGTTCCTACTGAGCGGTGAGCGCATACTGTTTTTTTAAAATCATTTAGAAACTTTTTATGACCATTTAGCGACGGGTAAAAATAAAACAAGGACTGGGACCATTTGGCATCCTTTTAAGTCGGAAGTAAAAGTGGTATTAAAGAACGTAATTTGACCTAATCAATACGCTTGACTTAATGAAACACATTGATATCCTATGATAATCACGAGTAGTAGGGGTTGAAGGTGGACAGTGATTCTTATCAAAGCATAAGGAACAGGGTTACATTGATATGATTTGATAAGTAACCAAATAACTCTTCTTTAAATTATTTATCCTCCTGCTACTTTATGACGTGAGTTTTGATGGAGAGATGATGGAGGAGATAATATCATTGATGATGTTGCTAAAAGGCTGTTACCACTGACGTCTTTCCTTAAACATTTCATCTTTGAAACAAAAAAATTCTGATATATATTATCGAGAAGAGAGGATTTCAAATTGCTTAAAGTAATGCTTATATCGGCATCGACAATTAAACATTTTTAAAGATACCAGAAAAATGGTAGATATTTCCATGCTATCATCGGTGTCATAGCTTAGTTGATAGAGCAACACGCTACGAGTACATGGGTCCGGGGTTGTAACTCCGCAAGTGGTTTTCTTTTATGTATAGATTCATTTTACAAGAAACTGTATTAAATCTTAAATAGATCCAAGTCACTGGACGTCGAAACCTGTAAAACGTACTTTGAATAAGCTTTTAATTTAACTGAGTTCTTTTAATAAGTCAGAAAGGAAGTACAAACAGAGAGGCTTTTATTAAATATGAAACAATCCGTAGATTGTAGATCAACTTACGTCTCGTCTTTTCTTCTTTGATAGATAACAGATTACTTAATATCGTTTGATATGATTAGGGCCTAGTTACTCCCTTCGAATAGATACTGGCGTAATTATTCCCAAAAGTGTCCAAAAGGTACTTTAGGGCATTGGACATTGGTATATGACATAGCTAGCTTGACGTGCGTAAATCAGGCTGTTTTTTATAGAGAATAAATGTGCATGTGACCATCTTGTACCAAACTACGACCAAAACTTGTTGCCTTCTGGCTTGAATTTCAGACGAGCTATGCATCATTTACGTCTGCCTCTCTGCTTATCTGGAGGTATGATGAGCGATTGTAATACATCGTTTACTTTCAAAGTTATAAATTAAACATCTGCTGTAAGTATAGATGAGTGGTACCTAAAACCCCTAAACTGAGTAATGGATGAATGGAATTTCCCTTCTTTCATGCCCAGGTTTCATGTGTTATAACTGCAAACCGGAAAATGTTTTCTTGGCATACTACCTCAGGTTGTCAGCCTGCCAACTTTAAATAACTACCTGTTTCTATTTAAAGAAATATTCAGAAACTCGAGTTTTACGACTATACGTCGAAGATAAATGCCCTCATTAGCCTCGCTTCTCTCACCCAGCTCCTGCATGTGGTATGACCTCGATCTATCAGCACATCCTGTATCTCTATATAGCCATAAGAGCTGTAATTTGAAACTAACGGTTTTTGCCCTTCCTATGAAAATAACTTACATACTAGAGAAATAGAAACGTATGCCACCAACGGGATCCAAAGCCGTTACCCATGCATTCGTGGCGTGGTCTCTACCAATTGAGCTAGGTGATCCCCACATGATCTGGCTCTATAGTCGCCATATTAGCTCCCAGTACTCCACTGGAGGGCATCGATATCCAGCTCTACGCAATTTTGGAGACCAACCTCTCTGCGCCATGTAACATAGGCAATTGAAGGACTACCATCCGGCCCGTCGTGCTGTCCACAGTCGATCGAAAGTTGCAAAGTGTTTTGGAGAAGAGAAGATTTGAAATGGTAAGTTTGATTAGACACTAGAGAAATAGGATAGTGTGTCGCATCCCATTGGTGACACAGTTTTCTATTTCTCCAGTATCTAATCAACCCTATCATGTCAAATCCTCTCTCCTGAAAAATATTATTAAAAGGAGTAATTTGGTAAACCTGGATTGGTAACAGGATTCAATTTTCAATTTGAACCTGTATTGTGTCATGGCTTGTAGTGTTAATAGTGCTTTTTGTCTCCTTTATAAATGCCAGTTCGTCTTGTATGATTTAGTGCTTCTTTTACTTGCTATTTCATCATTTGTTGTAAATCACCTTTCCCCAGGTCCTATTAGATTATTCATTTTACTATGTGGTTGGAATCTACGCTTTTCTTCTTGCCCTGTGTGCTTTTCTATCGGCACTGTTACCAATAGAGACAAAGGGACGACCATTAGAGGTAGGATGGATTGTTTAACGCAGTTCCTTTTTCATTATTGTAAACAACTAAATGTATCATTTGCTGTGTAGCACATATTGACCTTAGTTTGTGCATGCTCTTATTATTGGAGTAAGCATTCCCGCTCTTAGTTGGAAAATTATCTTGCGTGATTGAATGTAGAATACGATAGTTACAGTGATGCTTTTGAAAAGATGCTAGAGAAAATTGGGGATATGTGCCACCAATTCTAAATGATTTCTACGGTTTTTCAGCTCTCCGTTTAGATTCACTCAGCCTCACCCCTTGCAACATCTAGACTTTGCTATTCGTATTTATTTTAAAATGCAAAACCGTCAACTCTTACTTTGATGATCTCATTATTTTGTCTCAAATCGAAAATAGGATAGTGAAAACTGCTCAAATGGAGCGCACGTACTTTTTGAATGGTCCTGGAGAATATTTCCTTCAAGAATAATTGTAAAACCCAGCCCATGACATCACAGTTGGTGGTGCAACAGCACAGGGTCCTTGCTAGTTAGCACTTATTCCACGAGCGGTCCACGCTCTTTCATTTTATTCAAAGTGAATATATATAGCGTAGAGCAGTATTGACAACCGAGGCGATGGTTAAAAGCTTCTGCCTCCAAACTCGGAAAGTTTTGCTTTGTGCAAAATAAGAGTATAGGCACCGAAAGCGTACCTGTGCCACATAGTTTCCTTTGCTCTTGCGCTTGTGTTCTTTCAAAACTTGTCCAATTTTTCCATGATAGGACACAACTGAGAGTGGCAGTGTCGCTGTTGGAAAACTTGGCTATAACAGGATAAGATAGCAGAGGTAGAAGAGCCAGGATATCCTTTAAAAGCAAGAGACTATTATTAAGGAACAGAGACGTTCCATATCACATTCTACGATAGAGGGTGCACCGTTCAAATCTGCTGTCAACATTCAAGTATCATCAATCAATGATAACTGAAAGTCTCATTTGTCCTCACGAAGAATCACTTTAAATTGGTTTTAAAAGCGTTTAGTTATTTATAGAGACCAAATATAGTACTATCACTTTTCCAATTTTAATATCGAAATTTGTAAAAAGATATCAGAGGGGCTCCTTTTGTCCTTTTTCTAATATCGACTATCCATATTGAATATTATACCGGTAATTTATAAACCGTTAGATTGCGCGTAAATGCACACAGGAATAATTGTAGTTGTAGTAGATTATGAGAATAATTAAACTTTCTATATTAGATCACGACTGATTTCAGATATTAGAACACTCCACTCTTAAAAGGTGTGTGGCTAACAGTCAGGTCTTTTGTTACTATTATCAATTCGCCTTCTCATTACCATCTATTCCGAAGTAGACCGGGCTCTCCAGCTATGGGTGTGTCTCTTTTTGCAACCTTCCCACGCTTTATTGGACACTACCCGAGTATCCGTAGAAAGACGTTTTTCCACTCTTCTACCCTGTTCTACTCTACCCATTTAAGAGCTTTGAACACGTTTATTCAAAGTCATCCTTTTGTGGAGTGGTGAATTAACATCATCGTTTTGATCATAACAATTATGCAGACATATTTATGTCCTCGTTATATTTTCTACACTGATTTCTGAACACAACGAGTACCATCCTGATTCTACAATTAGGATATGGGATTTGTCAAATCTGGCATAAAAATTTGAAAATTGTAGCTCCTTAATCATTCTTAATTAAATTTAATAGGAAACACGGAAACACGGAAACATGGAAAGCTGTAAACCAACAGCAGTTTCATGTACGTCAAACATGCACTGCACAGAGCAGGATTTGTTTCCATGCACACACGTAGAACAAATCTTGCATTTTCTTGAACTATTGAAATTTCATCCAGTAAGGCGTTATTTTTGTTGATGTCAGCTGGTTTATAAAGCCATCACACATCACGCCTTGCAAGCCGACAACCGGGCTCACTGAGGGAAAATACATCAATTGAAGGGGAACTCTGGGGAAGTAATCACTATTCGATTTAGAATTTAGGGTTTTGTAGTTACCCTAGAGATATTTGAGGAGCCTTTTTTTTAAAATTATTTCACTCTGTTCAAGGCCGAAGCCACTAGTAGGAACAATCTATTTATGCTCGCTATCCATGTTATTTATGTTATTCTTGTTATTCGTGCTTGCTATTCATGCTTGCGGTCACCTCTGTGCTATTTCTCGAAACATAGTTTCCCACTCCACGAGAGCAGAGGACAGGGCACAGTACCTCCGGGGTCGTGGGAGGCAAGATTAAGGTCGCTTCGAACTGACGACCCTCAGCCTGACATTCTACTACCATGCCACTTCTGGCTTCTTTGTCGGAATTCTCTGCTCCATCATTATCTTTCACAATGTGGCCTTCTTGTATTTTACTTTACGATTGGAACAACTGATCGTGAGCTGGCCTCTCCCGTAACAGCAGATTTCACTGATGATTCTTTGTCTCCAGTTCATGTTATTTATGCAAATTTTCGGGCAGAAACAATCTATTAAGTAATGTTTTTAAAAAAGCAAATTATTATATAGCTTCGATTACAATTTCTATTAGCAACCTACTACTCTAGGATTCTTCAATATAATTTAGAGTGTTGCAGTTTATATCACAAATATTTCTCACTTTGATTTATTGTTATTGAGTGGACGATTTTAGGAATAATAATTCACGCATTACTAGAATCTTCATCCACCTTATTTAGAAAATGGAATAATACGTTGTTTGCTGAAAATAGCAGCACACGGGTGCTTTGAGGGTTGGAGTAATCGTAGTTGTCGCGTGAAGATTTGTGAATCGATGTGTGATTTGTGGGTATCCTTATAATGAAAATGTTATATCAGCGCTTATTGGCATCGGAAGAATGATTGTTTCCTTCACCATAATTGAGCTCTACGCTTACTGAACTGTGTGAGTTTTGCGAACGGTCTCTCTTACATTCGCGAAATATGAAATGTTATCATTCAAAACATTTTGAGTTATCTCAAATCATCACGTAAGCACTTTAACGCGCAATATATTTACAGTGTCAGGACTTCACAGAAAATGGCACCGTCTAAAACCGACAGCATCTACGTTAATTTTGTGATTGATGACGTTGGGAGAGGTATAGGTTCCATGAAAGGACTCTATTCCCTTGCACTGCGAATATTTGAGTATTCATATTTGCGTAAAACGGCCAAATCCAGATCGCCGAGCCTTGACTTGGAATATTAAATTGGGCTCATTAGAGACTGCGTCCGTGCTACGCAAACGTGTATTACCCCTGCTATAGGCTGAAAAGCTTTATTCGAATGGTTGCTCCACGGAACCCAACGTTATATATCTAGTTATGAAAACGACTAAAAGAGGACCGAAATGTAAAAAATGGGAAATTGTACTTTTGATTGGTCATTCACACAATACGAAAGTAAACGAAAGCTCAAGTATTTAGTAGCAAAGTACGCGCCACGCCCAGTCACGCCCAGACTCCTTAATGTGCATTGACCTTAGAATTCTTGAATGGCAGTAAGTTAGGTGTGTTTTGCTGACGTTGCATCCTGATTAAGTAGTCATATGTAAAAGTATTTCCTGCCCACAGCATAAAACGTCTATCTGGATTTAGTTTGGGTTTTGTTAGCATAAACTATTATTTAGTATTCGGTAGTAATATTATCTCAAAAGGTCGCAAGAAGTATGTAGCTTCTATTGGAATTTTCTACAAGGCCATATTGTAACGTTTTCTACTAGTAGTGGTAGTATTCCGTAGCTCTAGATCATTTTACTTATTTGTCCCCCCTTGCAAATCAGCCCACCAGTTCCCCATCTGTTAGATCAGTAATGTTGAGAAGCCCCCCCCCCCTTGAAAAGGGAAATGAAATGGCCCTGCATTTACTTAGGTGCCAACAAAAAAGTGCGTTACAAATACGCACCTGACTTTAAATTGGTCAAAAGGATACAACCCAGTCATCCTCTAACTCTAACCAATGGTACGGATACCATCCTCCCACTTCTTACAACCGGTCGACCGGTCGAGAATCCCCCTTTAAGAGCCACTGCTCTAGTTTTTTTAAGAGAAAGCATCACCATATTATAGTTAGGTATTATTTTCCAGCCAACCTTTTTTTCTCATAAATTGCATACTAGAGTTTTAGTTTACGTAAATTTGATGGGGATAATATTATTTAAAAAATGGAAATCCTATTTATTAGGTTTGTTTTATCAATAGAGAAAGACTGTCTATTTTAGACAGAATATGAATTCCCCTGATTAACTGATATTTCGTAGAATTTTGTTTCATCTCTTAGTTTCTTAGGTTCTTTATATTTGTACGACGTCACAACAATCAGATAGGCGTAAAGGACTCTGCATACACAGACGCATTGGATTTTTTTGTTGTATTCTTACCGTTACTTTCAGGTCCCGAAAAATCAGAGGTCGTTGAATAGGCCAGGGGGCTGGGAAGGCTTGGAAAAATAAACAAGCGGGCGGGCGCAAAATTTTTGTGTTTACTAGTACAGCGTTTCAGACAAACAGCCTGCTTTTAGTATCCATAAGTTAATTTTCGTAGCTTAAGAAAGTGAGGGGTTATTAACTAGAAATGTTCGTGGTTTCTTCAGTGTGTTTTTCCAGATCATCCTAAATTTCGTACTAGCCTGCGTTTTAGCCCCAGTTGAAACTATTTTGGCCAAAAAATTTAAATAACTTGATGTCGAGTGTCTCTGATCCCGAGAACGAGGTAAAGCAAATGTTACGGCTTGAATATCCGGGCCTCTCTTTTGTAGAAATTGTTCAGAGCAAGCCAATAACGCCGGATGATCCGTAGCAAAAAATGGTGCAGAACAATAGATGGTCCAAAACGTAGGATGGTCTGCAACATTATCAACAGCAAATCGATTCCGTTTCACAAAAGGTGACATATTTCATTAACGACCAAACAAATGATTACGACGTCTGATTTTATACCGTAATATATCGAAACCCAGTTTACTCAGGGCAGGCATCCCTTCTTTTAAAATCGTAATTAGATTTTCACATTAAAATTGGTACCTCGGCAACAACGTTCGATTTTTTGAAATTAAAACCTGGAAGATCATATTGGAGACTGGATAAGAGCAGGAATTTGGGAACACTTCAAAATTACTAATGGAAGGCGCCGGGCACAAGGGATCCCAGACTGCAAGCAGCCCCAATTCAAACGTTTATTTACTACGTGATTTGAAATTGCTTTGAAGGTGAATTTTAAGAAAGCACGCCTCTAAGGGATGAAGTACTAGGGTAAGTAAACAGATAAAGAATTCCCAGAACTGAATAGCATACTGCTAAGAATTAAAAGCGTTTAAACACAGATCAGGACACTTTCACATATATCTTTGTATAAAAAATACACCGTTTGACTTTAGCCTGAATGTTTACCAAATTTGTCTCAACGTTTGTCGAAGACAGCGCTTTCTGTCAACGCAATACTGCGGGATTTTTCGTACTTAGTTTGTTTAGGATTTCAGGAGATTTCAATACTAGGCCTTATCTGAGTTTCTAAATTTATGGCTTGGTCACGCTAAGGAAGTATTTAGAAATCAAAGTGTGGATAAACCTAACTATTTCATGCGTGTGACCAGTCTTGACGCCATTAGGGAGGGTAGCATCGGTAGACTATTCCCTCCATGAGAGTCGTTACTCCCTAGGGTAGCAAGGCTCCTTTACGTCCTAGGGGACTAGGCTCTTTTATACACAGAACACATCACCCAGAAAAGCATACTTAGGGTCTCCAAACAGGAAAGATGTAACCGTAGTTTGGTAATACACTGTCTTTACATTAAGATCTTGAAAAAAAGCCTGTAAAACGTGAACGCATATATCTAAAATGCTATGGAGGAAGCTCGAAGCCAAGAAAGTGTATTGGTGGGGATTGAGCTTCAAAGTAATACGTTTGCCCCTCCCCAAAATATCTAAATGAAGAGTTGGTCTCACTTTTCTGCTGGCCCAACGACATTGAAGATTATCTTACAGATGCTCGGAATACTTGTGCTAACTAATTGCTTTCTGTCAAGAGACGTTGAAGAAAGCAGATTATGTACGGTAAGCTCATAGACCTGTCGTACGTCACACTACCCGAGTCTGTGAAAGGGGCAAGAATCATATTCCACCCGGGAGATCATACTTTACAAGGTTATCTAACCTAACATTCAAAAAGCCATCTTTCTCACCAGATGAACAATTTCGGTCACGAACAGCCCTCAATTCCCATACTCTTATATGGTGATGAAAATTTACAGTACTTCTGTATGGTACTTGAGGGCGTTTCACGATTGTTTCACGCAATGTTTTGCATAAAAGCGTTTGGATTTGTTATCGAAACAAGAAGGTAGATTCTTCAAATGCAGCTGATTTAGCATGGAGACGCCATCGATCACAGGAGTCAAAACATTTTCAATGAACACATGTTTCCAATAACGATCGCTGACGGTAAAATTCTGTGTTAATAGATAGGTTAGCCTCCTCTTGGAAAATTACGCTTGCCAAGGAAGGACCTTGCGTCCCTATTCCAGAGGGAGCGCCAAATGCTTTGAAAAAAGGCATATTCTTAAAGAATGTGAAGGTTCAGATGTAGTGATAGGTTGCCATCGTTTAGTGGATCGTGGAGGGATGTGAACCAAAATTTTTATCAGTGGTCCTTGTCATGCGCGTTCTAGAGTGCCCCAACGAATAATGTAAAGATCTCCCAGTCATATGTCAGGGACGCAGATATTTACTCAAGTCTCGTCCTTGTGCAAGCCAACGTTCAACCAATAACAATGAGTAAGTGAATTTTGTTCCGATGAAAATGTAAACACAGGTTGATTTACTCGGAAGTTTTCGAGATTTTCATCAAGTGAGAATGTAATCCCGTGGTATATCCCAAGACCCTGTATATGCGTGCACGGATGCAAAAGAATCCGATATTCAACTCCCTTTGGAAACGGCGTTTGAAAGTAGGGCAGTTGTGAGCCTATCTCGTGTAACAACTTCAGGCCCGTACTAGAAATTGAAAATAAATTGTAAAAGTAATCTACCTATCTGATGAGAGTTAAATTCATGATTTATTTTGTTGCTAATATTGACATTTTTAGTCATCGATATATCTGAAGCTAAAAATCATGCTAATCCGAACTACATGCAGAGCGTGCGTAGAAGTGGATCGAACGTATATAAACACCCTAGAAAAAGGATCGAATCCATTTAGAACCATCAACATTTGGATCGGATTCCTAGATCTCGGGCTATTCGGAAAAACTTTGAGATCTGAGAGAAAATGGAGTCTGCTAGGAGATATCTGTTAAAATTTCCAATCAATCGTTTAAAATGTGCTAGCGATCGCCAAAGGAGAATATTTTTGCTGTTTCTTCCTCCTTTAAGTTAAAATGCACATCCTGTTTACAACTATCACTTTAAGTAGATTTTAAGTACCTTTTTCTGATAAAGGCGGAGAGCATTTGACGGGTTCGGGTAATACTTGTTCACGCCTCTACTCAATGTTAACCCTAGTCTGCTTGAACCTGTTTTGCACAACTGATTCTGCTCGGGGTGGGACTTTATAACCCAATTTGTGTTCACAATGGTAAGTCCTACGGTCCTTTCTTTGATTTGCTCTTAGTACACTCCTTAAATGGATAGAAAAAATTTGATATCGGAGCTATATTTCATAAGATGTTGGCCTTCTTGTCAACCAAGGCCATCAATCATAATTCGTTAACAAACGACAATTTTGTGTCATTGTTAATTTTGTCTTAAAATTGGGGGGGGGGTTAAATATAAGTTTCAAAATTCGTTTTCCGTGTATAAAATGCATAGTAAAAGAAGACATGAAATCACTATTTGGCTCTAAATTCATAAAGCTTGTGTTAAAATGGGCTATCCAGCCCAATACATTGCCTTTGTTGCGTCCGATTTTGGCCGAGTTTCTTCAAATTTACAACGGTTAAAACACACATTCTATACAGCTCTGCCAAACATGTAATCATCAAAATAACACTTGCCAATGTCAGATCTGATATATTGATCTGCAGAAAATATCTCTCGGTATCTGTATTTTAACCGCCAAATATTGTTTAGTTATTATCTAATGTAGTCCAGGTTTTCAAGATCGCTTCTGTGTCTAGTCCCCTACATCATCCACAAAGGCCCCGTCAATTTTGGGGTCAAGTTCAAAACATTGTAGCCTAAACATCCAACAAAAAGATACAAGCCGACATAGAAACCATGGAGTTTTGATTGTCGTTTGAAATACCACACAATCTGGCAATACTGAGTCCTCATTCAATCTTGAACCACAAACATTCCAAATCGTTAGGGAACGAATATCTCGTTAATGGACACAATGCCAATTTCGCAGCCAGTAATGTTTGGCAGGATATCGTATACCCTTTGCTAACCATTGTTATTCGATGGTCATTTTGATCTAGCACGGTTTGATAGCTATTCGTTGATCTATGGAGGATAAGAAAATGATTGTGAGTAATTTCGTTCTTATCAATGAAAGTTGTTATTATACCCAGTGGGATGGCAGAAATTTACGTAACATTTGACATCCTTCTCTGATTTAAATCTAAATTGTTGTTAACGTATTACAACACTTTCTGTTTCTACTTCACATTGTTTTTTTGGGAAACCTGTTTAGTTCCCCGGCTGTTTTCATCATAAACGCTAAAATATGGCGAAATGATGTAGATGCAGTTACTTCATGTACAGCTTTCTTTCTTTGTTCGTTCTTATCCGTTCGCGCCACTGCTGGCCGATGGCCTCCACGGCTCTCCCTATGCCTTCAGATCATGCGCCATGTGTGTCCACGTACTGCCGGCCTTCTCCTCGATCTAATGTCTCCCCTCCATTTTGGTCATCCTTTCCTCCTCTTTCCCTCTCTTGATGTCCACTCTGTCGTTTTCTTGGTCCACTTTCTTTTGTCCATTCTGGCGATATGGCCTGCCCACTTACTTTTAGCCTGCTCTACTCTCTGATGTGCAGCTGATGTTTTTTATTTCTTTATTTAAAATCGTTGCAAGACATTTGCTTGCTAATGTAAATACTACCAAAGCATTGACAACCAGCATTTTGACTATCTTCTCTCCATCAAAGTTATACTCGTAAAATCTCTCTCTCTTCCAGTACCATGTCCTCCAAGGACGTTGGTGATCATGGATTTCCACTGCGCTCTATTTGCTGCCATTCTCACAATCTCTGATGAATCCTCTCCCGCCAGTGTGGATAAGGTTGGTAGAAAGATCATTTCTGCCTCCCACGGTCTCGTTTTCCTTCAATGTTGCCAATGAGGGTGGTCTTTTCAAGACTGTCTTTCCTAATGATGTGCCCCCCAAATGGCATTTGTCTGTTTCTGATAGTTCGCAATAGAGTTCTGCAGCATCCTAGCTGATCAAGTACTTCTTTATTTGACACATATTCTGTCCAGGAGATTCGTAGCATTCTACGATACAACCACATTTCTGCAGACTCAAGTCTCTTTTCTGCCATCTTGGATAAGGTACAACATTCGCTGCCATATGTGAGGGTGGAGAAGACGTAGCATTTCAGAACGTTTAGTCTGGTTTTGATATGAAGCTTCCTGTTCTTCTGAATGTTACTCAATTTTGTAAATGCATCTTGTGCTATACCGATTCTTTTATTGATTCCTTTGTTGCATTTACCGTCCGATGTAATGATACTTCCCAGATAGTTGAATGATTCTGTTTGCAATAAAGAAATTAATCTTTTCTCCATGAATGTAAATATTGCAAGTTGGGATTGTTTGGGTTTTTTACTGTTAACCATAGACTTCTTCGCTACCGTGTACTACAATATTTTACAGGCCTTGCAGCTTTTCTTCGCTGCCACTTCTAAGTGTGATATCGTCAGCTATTCTTACATTATTGATGTTATATTGTCCAACTACGAGCAAGAGCACAAAATTAATGATTTAGGGCGAAATCGAAGCGAAAGTAAACCTGTTTGGCAATAACTATTTTACCCTAGTCAGCAAAGCCTGCGAGCGACATTCACAGGGAGCTGATAAAATAATGTGACCGTACCAAGAAAGGATAGTAGATTTCAGGTTCCCCTTATTTTTGAAGAGTTAAAGAAGAAACAGTACATTCGGGTTCACCAGAGAGCGTACAACAACTTCGTCATGTAACGTTGTCTAGCCGAAAGCATCGCTGAGGGCTGCTCAAGGGATCCCAAGCCTCCAGTTCAAACTGAAACAGATGTCAAGGGCACTCAGCACCCGTTCTGTCTAAAAGTTTTTGTTGAGCAGGCTCTTGGCTTGAATAGTTTATCGATAAACAACTAGTTGGGTATAAACTTTTGGTAAATCTGTGGCCTTAGTTGCCAAGAAGAACAGACTTCAAGTTTTGATAGAATCTTATCACTTCACTTGCTCAAGGACGCAACACCTAATACTAGTAGGTTTGAACTCAGCACTATGCTCCGCTTTTAGCTTTCCAGTCGGCGCTAGACTAAAGTAGATGGGGGTGTATTGAGGCAATTGGGGATATGGAAGGAACAAATTACATTTTTCCTGGTGTGTGTGAATATGGAGAGGTTAATGAGGTGACAAACTGTCTAACTTTGAGGAGCAATAGAGGTAGGTGTACTTAAATATATCAAAACGTACAACACTGGTCTATCCAAAACAACACAGGGAAGTGTGAAAGGCTACCAAATTTGATCACCTCACAATTGCTATTGGATTTCAATGTTAGTAAAAGTGCCTGCCCAGTATATTGAAAACAGTCTAAAAGGCAAATCATTGCTAACAATTATATATAAACATCGCATTGGGCGTACTGCGGTATTTAGCTTTTCCTTTTTACCACTGCTTTGTAGTATTAGGCTCTACCTTGTTGTATTGAGCACTCTAGCAACGGTATCAGTGCTTGTTGGTATGTATATGTATATATATATATATATATATATATATATATATAGTTGGTAAAAGATAGATGATCAGTAAGACAAGGGTGTCTGGGTACTCCTTTTTCTTTTTTAAGCAATAACGTTTTCGGTGTTACCTCTTACGTCAACTGTTATATATATATAGATGTAGCTAGCTTTGTTTTATGTAATAATTCTTTTTCGCACTTTGGTAATGTATATAAACAGCTTATGGGTACAGCAATTGGAACTACGTTTGCGCCACCATATGCTATCATTTTTATGGCGGATTTTGAGGAGAAGGCACTAGAGGGGCTTCCCATGCAACCTAAGGCTTTGCACCGCTACATCGACGATATTTTTATGGTATAGGGGCATGGTTGAATTCGCTCCATCCCTCCATTAAGTTTACCTTCAATTATTCAGCAACTTCTATTGATTTTTCAGACGTGAAATTAGCACGAATACGGGAGAAATTAGTCACAGATTTAAGTATTAAGCCCACTGACACACAACAGTATCTGCACTTTAGCTCATGTCACACCTTCCAAACTAAGAATAGTACTCCATACGGTCAAGCACTACGCAATCGACGTATATGTTCTAAGGAAGAACTATTCAAAAAACGGTGTATGCAGCTGGGAAAATGGCTGATGTCACTTCGGTACCCTCAACATATTGTCCGACGCCAAACTGAAAGGGCCAGATCTAAGGACAGAAACTCCCTTTTAGAACCCAAGACTACTTCTGAGCCCTGCATCAATAACAATGACAGGGATACGCTGGTTCTTTCCTATCATCAAGCAAAAGCTCATAAGATCGTTTTGGGCAATTTCAACATCCTTGCATGTGACGAAGAACATAAGCGGGCAAAGTCGCTGAAGGATAAATTAGTGCACGCCAAGTTGGTGCCTAAGGTTCAGAATTCGGATCTAGGATGTGCTCCCTGTAGGAAGAGGCGTAACTGCGATG
>JAAAKL020006658.1:0-17759 GCA_010016065.2 Carybdea cf. marsupialis auct. non (Linnaeus, 1758) | reverse complement strand
AATCGGAATAGAAATAGAAATCGTATTGAACAGTCAAAAGAACCGTCGTAAAGACATTCTTTCCTGCAATCTTGTTTACCGAACGCAATCAGTTCGCCCGAGATCGAATCCACCGAAGTACGCTCTATTGCCGCTATTGCCGTCTTGTCACATTAAGGGATCATCGTGTATTTTACATCTCCATAAGGAACTTAGATCATTTGATATAGTTTCGTCAATGAAGAATTGAATCTGTGTCTTACGGTATTACACATATACCTTGACACAAACAGTGTTTCTTTGTAATTTTACAATAGGCCTGGTTAATCTCGCCTCCCCAGAGAAAATCCCCCTTAGATGTATTCCGATAATTAAGAGACTAGACCCCAAGGCTTGAACAACACTGGTTTGTGCAGAGTCCTTTTGAATAAATGGCACTTTAGTTTTAAAAAGATACCAGAGAAACAGCAAATACATCTCTTTGTAAATAAAGACGTTTTTGTGACGGAAGCCGTTTTGTCGGTTATACCGATCTAGCAATGCCCATAGTTACAATTTCAGATAAGTTTACTAATAAACTAGAACCAGTGAAGCGATTTACCAAAACCCAATGGGGTACACTCATGACAGATTTAGAAAATCGCTTCGTTGCTGGCACTTACCACATGGGAGGTGCGGCTGAAGGTAGACGTGCAAATTTTAAATGTTTATCTAAACGATTTATTCTTTGTAAAGATAAACAACGCGTAAACTAGACAACTCCGCCTATCAGCTCTAGACAGGTTTCATGCACTGCGCGAATAAGCGATGAGTTGTATCTAGAAATTGAGTACCGCTTGGTATTCAATTTTCCCAGAGCAGGCAGATTAATCGAACATCTCGTAGCAACTGAGAGAGCGGTCAAAAATGTTCTTCGATACTATAAGCGTCGGTAAATGTAAATCCTTGGAGACCACTGTTTTAGAGGTTATCATTTGTAAAATTTAACAAACATGGAAGCTGATCTACTGTCGTCAGCTTCTACGCCAATGCAATGCGCTCCAAATTTCTAATGACATCTGTCAATTTAATTAGTAGGCTATTTAGAAAGTACAGACCATGCATCGGAATAAACGTCATATGAAACGAACCTATGAAGTCAGCATCAGACGCTTTTAGCGTTGTCGACGCTTTTGAATACAAGCACCAGGAAGTTGAGGCGACTAAAGGAACTTGAGTTTCCATCTTCACTTAGTTAACGATCCGTACCTTTTGACAGTTACTAAAGCGTCTTCCATACAAGATTCGAATGTTTCCATAGTTCTACATTCATCATTAGGAAATGACAACAACTATTTTCCCCTTCATCCAAAGAGGCAAGCATTTTATTGCACTTAACCTTGGAGAATCCTCTGGTAGACACATCAGCTTCTAATGGGTCCAAAATTATCTGCTTATTCCCCCTAGTCTGTTTGAAGGTATATAAGTTCTTTGCAATCTTCCTGATGAATGTGGTGTTATACTTTTGTCATTGTGATGCCAACGATGTTTCGTTGGTCAACACTTGCTCTTTTTGACTATCGAAAACAGCATGATTAAAAACTTGCTATTCCAAGATACCAAACATTTTGTTTGCAAATTACATTCAGGCATAAGACGTTTGAAAATT
Organism: Carybdea cf. marsupialis auct. non (Linnaeus, 1758); assembly: GCA_010016065.2. NCBI lineage: Eukaryota > Metazoa > Cnidaria > Cubozoa > Carybdeida > Carybdeidae > Carybdea > Carybdea cf. marsupialis auct. non (Linnaeus, 1758). Next base: position 16,132 of record JAAAKL020006658.1, on the reverse strand, counting down.
GCACATTGTGCGGGGAGCCCTACAAAGGACCTGCTCAATTGTTCTTATCTGGGAAACATGATCTAGTCACGCCTGTGCATTTACGGTCTCTGCTCTCAAAGTCAATATGCGTAGACGTATTTCCAGGCTCACGGTAATTATTTACCTTTCTCTGTGTCGATTCTACCGCTTGTGGCATCTTTGAACATATTGTATTATTGATTCCAAGATTATAAATAAGACCATGCTCCGACTATTTGCTTACGGTTCATATACTACATTACGTCGTTTCTGAGTGGATGATTGATTATTCAACTGCAAACACACGTACTATACAGATATTCACCTAAAATCATGGAAAACTACTGGAGCTGGAAAAGATGTAGAGATGCTTTTCAGACACTTGCATCAGACCTATCGAAGAGTTTGAAGAACAAACCTCCTCAATTGTGTTATTTCAGTTGTACTAAGAAGAACCAGGATTGTTCTGGTATTGTGTAGGACTGTGTATATCACCAGTGAAAATGGCTGTTATTTAACGATGAGCTGGAGTTAATTTTGCCTTAAAGTATTCTACTAAAGAATCCGAACTGAAGGACACTGGCGTCATGGGGAGCGCCATCACAACAAATGCTGTAAGCATCGAAAGGAGAGTGTGATCCCTCTTGATGATGTCCTAATGTGTCGGAATCGAAATTGGGCATGATGGTAGTATCCAAACATTTTGAGGACTTGAACCCTTAAATATTTAAAGAAACGAACAAAACCCTCACAAATTTTCCTGAAATAGAGGTAGTTAATAATATAACTATCGCCAATAGGAATCTTAAAGCGGAAGGGCAAAGACAGAAATCGTAACTCTCACAGATCGCATGATCAGTGTCTTGACGCATCATGACACCCAGTGTTTACAATTCTCTAACACATACTGTAATGCTAGACATGTCAAGAAAGTAACTCCTGTAATCTTATAAGGTCTTAACAATTAAACTGGCCGTCTGAAAATGCTTTTACCGAGGAAGAAAGGGAAGAGACGCAAATTTGAAAGTGGTGATGTAGCATCTGTAGTATCCCTTATTACTTGGTGAGGATACAGCTTTAGGAAGAAAAATATGGACCCATTGACAAAATCTAAATTCAGATTATGCAAGTATTTCATGTATAAAAACAAATATATGTCTATACAAAATATTTACTCCAGAATATAATTGTTTTGTTTTTCTGTTGAAAAATGGCGAACCTCGAATAAATATGGCAAACAAAAACGTCAACCACAAACATCCGGCTACCTTTGGTCTAGATTTACCATGTCAATGTTTACAATGCAAATGTTATTGTATGATGAGCTCAAAAAGACCATACCAGGCCATTAGTATAGCATTAGTTTCATGAAATAATAGAGGGGGAAATGTATGTGTATATAGTGCATAAACTATAATGTCTTTTCATGCAATTTTGTTTTCCTTAATGGCAAATGAACAGTATAGGACAGAAGTTGACTTTACGTTCCACTTCACAAATAGTTTTTCAACTACTTTGACTGCTGCAGTTTGTCGCCCCCTTGATGCCTCAGTGCCTGCTTGCTATCGTGTGTGCAGGGGCAATTATCTCCTCCCCTCCTGTTAGACTTCCACTGATCCATATGAAGTATTACTTTTAAACATTTTGGATATCTGAATGCAAAATGATGTGTTCTTTAGTAAAAAGTCATTACTGCTATTTGCATGAGACTTTTGAAGAAAATTATATTTTAAAATAGGACGCATTAAAAAGTTACTTGGATGCAATTTAGATCCAGGACAATTAATAATTTTTTAAGTAGTAAAAAGATAGGGCTTCTATAATTGTTCTGTTGCAGTTATCAAAAGCATGTCTGTGAATCAGGTTTCCCATTGTATACCCTCTAAAGTTTTGCATATTGTATCAAGGAATACAGGCAGATATGACAACAGGATTGCTCGAGGACAATTTGTTTTCATCCTGACTCACTCTTTGGATTACACTACTCTTCTATTGTATTTTTAACTAACGCTGCCTTCAAATAATGCGGAGGATTTATTCTACCAAATTCTGATGTACTGTACTGTGCTGCACTGTGTATTCCTCCATCAGTGAACGTGTCACCATGGAGCTGCATTGCTATACTGTCATTAAATCAATGCATCGAGACCAGTTCTTTTTTGTGTTGTTCTCTTTTCTTGATCACTTGAGACACTCAATATTATAAATATGTTTACCCAAGGGTCCCGGTAGTGTTTCCACATTGATTTTGCAAACAACATCTTCTTTGGCATCATTTCGTTGGAACATTTACGTACATGTGCAATATATCTTAAGTATTGGGTCTGAATAAAATCTCGCAATCTGCTATATTTTGTAATTTGAAGGATGACATTGTTTGAGTAACGCATTATGTATTCAGTGCCTTCGTCATCCTCTGGGGTAGACATACGCCTCCACCCACCTTTCACCATCTGCTTTTGTAAGTCCTTCTAGCAACTTTCTAGTTTTCTTACACACTCTTCCTTTAAGTAAGAGGCCTGTGTGCCGATTCTAGCAGTTTCGTCCTTGTTACCATTCTTACTTTTCTATCTTTCAAGACCTGTCGCATTTCATTAAACTTTCCAACAGCTTTGGATACACGAAGGTCGATGAAGTTTTCCTGGTTTCTGCTGATGATGATTGCACCAAGATACGCAAGCTCAGGCACATTTTCTATTATTTCACCATCCATCTGCACCAATGATGCCTTTCTTGCAAGATTTTCATTGTTAAACACTTGTGTTTTGGTCTTTGCGAAGGAGATATTGAGGCCAAAGTGGTGACAAGTCTCTTTCTTAATGAACAGTAGCTTTTTCACTTCTTCTACAGATATGTAAAACAGGACTAGGTCGTCAGCATAAAATAACCATTTAATTACTTGCACTCCGTTCAACTTGCCATGCATCCGTTGTTCTTTGTTAGTGCAGAGGTGGGGGGCATTGTATTCAAATTCCATACCCCACCCTTCAGCGAAATGTTTATCAATTTCGCGTGCGGCTACTTTTAACACGTAAAGGTGTATACAAGGTGTCATTGTATCTCTCTATTATAGATTTCAGTACAAATAATGCAGCAGTGGTTGACCTGTTTCTTCTGAATCCAAATTGGTTGTCCCTTATGTTCATTTCGTAGGCCTCTTTGATTCTCTTCATGATAACTTCGGCCAAAATGCGACTCATACAGGCACCGATTGACTAACCGCGGTAATTCTTTGTCCTTTCCTATGTAAGCAAATTAACTGTACATGTAGCCAGGCTAGCGGCACTTTGACTAGTGACCAGATCATAGCAAACAAAACCTGTAGAGCTTTAACGTGTTTCTTGCTTGAATTGTACTTTAGTCCTTCTGTTTTCATTTTGTCAGTCAATGAACTTTTGTTGTTTTTAAATGTTTTTAGTACCTCATTTAATTATTGGCCTGATGACTGCTCTTTTATTATTGGAATTCCTACGTCCTTGAGGCGGGGAAAATTCTCCGAATTCTCTATTTCAGGAGGTATTTTTAGTTTCTATGAGGGCTCTGCAAAATGCCGTACAAAGTGACCTTTTAACTTCTCATTCGATGTATTTAATATTTGCCCCTTTTTGATAGTAGTGTACTTCTTCACCACAGCAAACTCCTTCTCAACTTTCCCTGCCATTACGGCATTATTAACACTGCATGCCAGCTCTGAATAGTACATGTTTTTGAGCTCTTTTGTCTTTACTTATATTCTTTTCTGTACCTCTCGAACGTCTGTGGTGTTCAAGTTATTTTTAACTTTTTCACCATTTCCTATTATTCATCATTCTCCCATGGTTCCCTCTTCTTCAAAGATTCAATTTTCGAGCACACCTCTTGGAGGTCACTTCTAACACTCTCCATAATCTTGTTATTCAACTCATTCATGTCTTCACCTATCGTACCATCTAATTCCTTATCGAGATATTCTGTCAATTTAAGTTGAAGCTTCTGATCTTTTTGTAGGGATACCAAGTCTACAAAAAATTTTAGCTTTTGCTTTTTTAGTCTGCTCATTTAAAACTTCAGATCACGCTTTGTTTTTGAAATTTCATAACCATCACCAATAATCTGTGATCTGTGTCAAATTATGCTGATGGCGCAATGAAAGCTCTGCACGGCTTAACCATTCTATAGGTCCAGTCACATGTGCAGATATAGTCTATTCTTTTCCATTTGCCAGTTGTTGCATGTTTCAAGGTTTCCCTATGAGTATGTTTTGCTCTAAATAGTGAGTTCGTTATTTTTATCTTGTTATTTTAATATCAATTTAGGAGCCTTCACCTTTCCATTGGTATCACACTGATCTTGGTCATTGTTACCAAGTATTGAGTCCCGAGGTTTGCTCCTCTAGATCTGCCGTGTTCTGTACATGGGCACCAACCTATGCCCCAGTGTCAGGAAGGATGTGGTAGGTTTCTACGCTTGGATGGTCATTGGGTATGGGGAGGCTAAGTGGCCAGCTCTTGAGTGACCATATATTGCGCATCACGTACCCCTGGTTTGTCTAGGGACCAGTCTTGGAAGGAGCCGAGATAAGGGACTAATTCTATACAGCACCTTGGCATCAAGCTGTAAGTGTTCAAGATTATCTCAGTTTGCGCTCTTGACAGCTAGGTCAAATCTGATTTGTTGCTTCATGTCAATTTTGACAAACTTTAAAAAAAAGACCCCAGCAAATGGAGCAGTTCCCTGCTCGTCTTATTCTTTTTATTCTATATCATTATCTTATTAATGAAAAGAGAGAATTAGTAATCAATAACTTATCACGTATTAAGGAAGACACGGCGGCTCTGATAACGTCTGGGCTTGTTTCACAGTCGAACTATATAATAGTTTTAAACCTCAGTTTACAGCACGTTTTGTGCTGTCAACTTTGTGATATATCGTGTTTACATGTTTACCTCACCACAAACCATCATTGACAGGTTCTGTCCAGTCTCCTGGACTTTGCAAATGGTCTTATATATTGTGGTAAAAAAGTTATTCATTCTTTCAAACCTGATTAGAAACTATCTTATGAACAGATTGGAAACATCTGTCAAATTATCAAAAGTCACTTGTTATACAATGTGTGCCCAGTTGCTATTTTCTTGCATCATACCTTTCAATAATAGCTCTAGTGTTTCACCCGAAAATGCTTTTCGACCTAATAGATGGAAGAAGATATCTCCTCCATTGCCTTATTTGCTGTTCGTTTTAAGTCGTGTGAAGGAATTAGAAGTTCAATCTTTTTTAAAACGCTTCTCGAAACAAAAAGGCGGCCTTACCATTTTAGCTCTTTTCAAAACCGAGATTCTGCTAACACAGGCTTAGAAATACCAAAATGAAAGCCTCTTTGTTTCAAGTTCACTGTTTGCTCTTACTGTCCTCTGCAACTATTCGGTGGAGGGAAAGTTGCTCTTCAGCAGGTTGCTACATTGATAGCGGTCACACTGTGAATTTATTCTCGATTTACTATTTAACTGACAAAGATCTTGTGAAAGTACTTACTATTATAATCTCTATTTATTGATGCGACTGTTGGGATTGAAGAGCAACAGTCATAATTTAGTTTCTTTTAAATTAGTGAATGCTTTATATAAATAAACGCTCGTGCAAGATGAAAGTAGATTTACGTTTGTCAGAGGTAGTCTATAACATGCACAATAGTAGCAAAATGTGATCAATACAGACAATTCTCATTCGAGTTTACCTGAGCTGTTTCAGCAGTGATCTTCAAACTTATCTCTTCTTTCCTTTGCAATTCCTCTTTACTGAAAGGACGGACTCGGACATAAGCTTTAACACGCCCAGAATCTAATTGGGAAAATAGAATATACATTATAGATGCTATGAGTGCTAGTTGATGGCATTTTATCCGTCTTCCAAGGTATGAATGGAGAAAGACGTAGATTGAAAAAACCGGCTCTACTGTTACATTAATAAATATATGACGAAAGTTCCTTAACCTATCCAGAGTTTAGTTAAAACATTTGAGCTTAAGTTTACATGACAGACATTGAATTACGGCAGGTCTGAAAATTGAAGAGCTGTGTTTTAAATATGACGAGAATTTTTGTATTTTGAACAATAGCTCGTCACTACTTCACTTCTATTTGGTCCCTTTTTTATCTCTATTATGTTATTTGGTGACATGAAGTGTTAAAAGGCTTTCTTCTCAAAGTAAGGCCAAGACACTCCAAATACTCCGTTTGAGTATTTGTGAGTAAGATGATAGGTAGGAAGTTGAGTAAAAGTGTTACTACGGCCATGGCCTCAGTTGCGGTCTGAAGATCAGAATGAATAGGAGAGGGTCAATAATAGTTTATAAAATAACAACATACACCAAGGTGTCTCATTCAGTCAAGGTGTGGCTATACGACTTTAAAGGGTTTGGATTGGGTAACTTAAGTAAGCTAGTGAACTTGAACCGCATATAAGATTATTATTTTTAACCACTGAGAGGCATTTTCTTTTGAAAAGTTTGCAGAAAGAGTTGTATCTCGTTTATTTTAACCTATCTTAACCTTGCAACTTTGTGGATTAAGTTGGTTTAATAAATAAAAGGAAAAGTTATGATAAATGAGTTTTACTTTTGGAGACTGAAAAAATATGGGCTAAGAGGGCTGCCTGGTGAAGGACGCCATTATGGGATCCCATTTTGGCAGAAGGAAGGGAGGACGTCCATGCAAGCTATACGCAGAGGAGATCCAAGGGTGTACTGATGCAAACGTGAAAGTATCGGCTACATGAAAAACGTTAGAGAAGAAGTGGCGGTTGGTGCCCTGTACTGTCGCTGTTGCAAGGGACAGTCAACCTCCTTAACGAGGATGTTGAAACTGAACCGAATTTGAAACTGTTAAAGAAGTTGTTAACGAAAAGTATGTCGAAAGAACTCCACATTAAGTACAAAGCAATTACTTCTTCCCTATCTAAAATATTCTTTCATGGAACGAATATAGACGATATCATTGTAACCAGAAAAGGCATATAATTATTTCCCTTATATGAAACTGTTTATATTTGTTTGCCTTCAAATTTATGGTACTGTATAAGTAAATTCTCTTACCCTATTATTAAACTAAGTGATTATTGAAATCTCCTCACACTTTGATTTTTACACCAAATTTTGAAAGCCATGCTCCCAAAATAAACTAGATTTTAGAGTACATATCAAGCCAATAGGGTACTAAACAAGAAACAATATGCTAATAAAATATCCCCTTCATCATACCATGATAAAAGATATTATTTTATTGTAACTTTCCAATGAATCATATTAATTTCAAAGCTAACTGAGATTGAATTTATAAGTTTCATTGATAAAAACTTGATATAAAATTTGATTAATTAAAAAACCATTTTGTATGGGACACTAAGAAATCGACACTAGTACGTTCTCTTGGCTATATGCCTTGTGACTTTCAACAACAAAAGCATGGTCAAAAACCTGGCGAAAAATCTTTGAGTACAAAAGGAAATTAAGAGTTATTCCGATAGATTAATGATGAAAATAAATTTAAATAACTTGTTCAATTTTGAGAAACATCTAAAGAGACATTATTAGTCCTTACTGCTATTCCTGTAAACTATTATTTGTTCTTACTCTTACATAAATCTCCTAATGAATCTTACCTTTCCCTATTTTGAGTTCTCTTTTAGGATTTCCTGATTTCATCTTGCAATGCTTGTTGATATTGTCACCATACCAAATTCACTATTTTCTAATAATTTCTGTAAGAAAAAAAGTGAAATATGTAGTAAGTCGAAGGAAAAATGTAGTCTCCCTGGTGCACTAGAGCTGGCCCTATGATTATCGGTAAACAGGAAATGGACACTGATTCCTACAGAAAAAATACCTTGAGGAGACTTCAACCATAATACCGTCCGTAAGAAAAGAACTCTTCTTCGACGAAAGAGTAGAACTCAGTACTTTCTACGAGTCTTCTCTACTAATTGTGCTATGACAGGTATTAACTGACGCTGCGGCTTTGAGTCACTCATACTGCAACCCAGACGCATCATGTGAATTAGGTGTAAGATCACAATTGAATTATTAAGTATTGCGTCATAGATGAGAAGGTTTGGATTATATTAGCGCCGTGGCTCCTGTTAGTTTCCGCTGAACAAGAATATTCTATTTGATAAGTTAATACTATCCATCAAATCGAAAATGATATCCTTGTGAATTTGTGGCAATATTCCCGACTAATGATATTCACTCCTGAAACCACAAATGTCTCACTGACTGCCAAATAACGTACTATTTCAAACGGAAGGCCATGTGGCACAGCCTCGTACTAATTTTATTTCACTTTAATTGCCACTTTGTGGTATTAATTAATTGAATAAATAATTAATCTGACAATGATGTTTATTCTGAAATAGTAAAAGAAGAAAGTAGACTCTCACAAAAGCGTTATATTTAAACAGAAGAAGAGCTGCTATTCAAATCATTTAAACTTACAAACTGCACCCCAGATTTCTTTTTGGCACGTTGTTATATAATTATTATTGGTCTCAACAAATCTATGTTTCAGTTTTCAAGTCTACCTCTAAGTGTTTTTTGTATACAATCTTCTTCGTTTCTAATGTTATATGCATCCAATTAGGCATCTGCTTTGTTGCCTTAACCTTTATACATTCAATATTCTAAATTCACAGTTCATTTTAATTGTGTATACTCGATTTCATAACAATGATTGTAACTGTACTTAACTACATAATTATCTACTTTATGAGAGTGCGGATGCATTCTGATTTCGCAAGCTCATTCTCTCTTAGGCTCATGTAATGTTTTCAGTCTGGCGTGAAAAAACTTTGGCAGCAATCTAAATTCTGTTTAGCTCTCTGCTTTGCGCTTTGCGATTTGTTCGAAAGGTTAAACGGACTGTTTGCAGATTTCACACCTTTTCCTATTCTTCCTATCGTATCTTAGTAAAAATCAATGTGGAAGTTCAACAGTTATCGTAGTTCATGTTTAGTATGAAGAAAAAGATGGGTTTTATCCAGAATGTTTGAACTGCTGAGGTCGGTAGAGGAAAAAGCTTTTCTTTTTGCATGTTTTGCCTCTCAGTGTCTCTCACACTTTAGATCCATTGGAAGTGATAAGAGAGTTGTTAGGTCTGGCATAAGCAAAACGTTTTAAAACGGAAAAAAAATTGTTGTTGAAGAGAAAACAGTTACTGTATTATATAATAAGTAAGTGCTCGTAAATTCATAGAAAAATGTAAAGTTGCCATTCGTAAAACATGGCCTTATGCAATAAAAATCTTACCCATGCGTTTTATAAACTGTATACATTTATGATATATTTTACGTCATTCACGCATGCCTTGCTCCCATCTCTGCCCTTTGAGTAAGTATCATGTTCGAACAAAGAAAGTCTCGGAACTAGTAACTCTACTTCTGCATTAGTCATACCTGGTTACATGACTACCATATGTGGCTATGTTTTTTCCGAGTGAATCATACATGTCTCATAATTTCCTCATGCAGTCTCTCACAACCTAAACAGCGTACATATTGATTCAAATTTCAAACATTATCAATCATTTGATTGCTCCCTTGTTCTAAATTCCTAGATGACAAATATTTACTGGTGTGAGAGGAAAGGACAAATTTATTGACTTTGATTTAGGGATGATAACGGCCTATTAGGAGCACTTTTCCCAAATATGAGATTTGTAAGATTTGAGTTTCTTTCCCTCAGTAAAGAAAAAAATACAAACATCGGACTGTAAGCTGCGGTCCTTACCCAGATGATATCGGGCTAAAACTTTAACAACAACAGAAATACTTGTGTTGGGATAAATTCAGACACAAAGTAAACAAGGTATTCCATACATGTGTTGGATGGCTTAATATTAGAAATTTAAGGGGCTATTTCCAAGAGCTAAAATATAAAGTTTAATATTTGTGTCAACTATCAATTAGGAAAAATACGAAATAGAATGGACTTTTCCCAACTTCCGTGCGTACAAAGAAAATACTGAACTAAGGTGTAAAACAATAACTAGAGGAATATTTTGTGTTTGTGTTACATTGCTTTCAATGGGTGTGCTACGGAATACTCACAGCAAAACTCCTTTACAAGTTAACGTTCCATAACAATACAAAAGGGTTTAGTTGTTACCAAGTTGGTATCAAAAGTGAAATGTTTCTACGTCCTTGTGCGAAAATGTATATATGTGCTCAGAGCTCAGACGACAATTTCTGAGAGTTCATTAATCAATGCTCTCACCCAGTGATGTTGAGCGTCAGTCAATGTCTTTAAATTGTTGCCATTAACAACTACATAAACAATCCACTTCAATTAATACCTGCATACCTTTTGCTTTGTGTGAACTGAAACAATGTATTTGGAACTTCATGTAAGATCACAGGGCACCATTACTTACGTGTTTTATCTCTTCTTATGTTTTCTCCTTCTTTGCCATCACCATTTAAAGATATTAGGAACAGTCAGACAACATACTTTAGTTTGTGCTGTGTGAAAATGATCAGATCCATTACAAGAATATTTATTATAAGATAAAGTTTTCAATTAAATTAGCTAACACAATAAACTTCATTCATCGCGTTTGCAGGAACTATGAAAGTGAATTGACCTCTTTTTTTGCTTCGTGCACTTGCACAGTGTTAAGCGTATATGCAATATAAATTTTTAAAGCCTTATTAGATAACTTTGGAAAGATAATGGCATTATGGCTCTCGGATAGAGAACGCGAAAGTTTTTTACAGTTGTACGCAAACTGAAATATAATAATCAATAAATGATTCTCTTAGAAAGTGTCTATGAATACAAATATGATCGATTTGTTTATGCCCTCCCAGTATGGACGTGATTAGTAGGAGACGTTCCCCAACTGGTGCAAATTTCCAATATGGCGTATTCTAAGAACAAAAATGAACAGCAGTTTTTGTTTGTTTAATAACGTTAGTAAGACAAAAGGAAACTAGCATAGTAACAATATATCTCAATTTTAGTTTTGTTTTCTATTTGATAATTAACAAAATATTGACAAAGTAATGTTTTGATGAACGATTGCTTCCAGATTAACCCAGATTCTTTCGCTCGCTTCTTTGGCTGGTGTTTCCAATTTGTTACCAGTGAAAAACAATGGGTCAGGTCAGCTGTAAATTTCTATTAAACAATTACATGTCTATGCAAATTCTTTTCCCAGGATATCGAGTTTTACCATAAAACATCTTTAATTTGTCTTTGAAAATTTTTAGAAGAAGATAAATTGATTTGCTAGGCATATTCCATATCTATTACACCAGAGACAATTTGCAATGGCGGAAAAAACAGTAGAATGTATTTTCTCACAACTACGAATTTATGAACACGTAAAATAATTACACTTGAGCTATTACCTTGAAGTAGAATTACTCCCATTCTCAGGCGAATCCAAAACCAGAGTACTCCATATCGTCCTAGTCGTTATGCATTTTAAGATCTGCTACTAACGCAGAAGATTTTCACACAAGCGTAAATAAACGCGTACATCCCTGCAGCCTCGATTTCAATTAACTGGCTTGAACTATGCTGAAAACTCCATTAAAAACCGCGTTCTCATCAGAACATCTGGTCGAAGTAATGGGCGTACTTCACTAATGAGTTAACTAATTAAAGTTAATAGGAGACCGAGGGCCTGCCAATATATTTAATGTCCCTAGTATAAACGTCTGTCGGAGTATCCATGACCATTGTACAAGATGTATTGCCATTCTTGGTTGTTTACCACTGAAATCAATGAAGTAGCAAATACGTCGATTACACAGTCCCCAAGCAGATGAGATATCAACTTTGCCTTGATGATTTTACTACGTTTGCTAAAATATCTGAGTTCTTGTAGGTTTCTTATCCTATTGCTGTTACTACAGTTGTATGTGTGCGAAATCTCCCTTCTTGTGTTCTTTCACGTTCTGTCTAAGTCTTTCAGATCAATCAAACGTGCTCTGTAGATAGTGAATAAACTAATTTTTTTCCAAGTGAATCTACTTGCAATAGTAAGACAAGGAACTGGTGATTAGTTCTCTGGTGGTAAAAAATCGAGTTTCTGGTAGTCAATATCAATAAATAATGACGTAGTATATTTGCCCATGCCTTTAAGAGGTCCCTCGTAAAAACTTTCCCTGTTGATCAAAACCAAGCCTTCAAATGAATCGGTTCTGCGAGGGAAGGACTTACACAACGCTTCCAGGTTACGGCGATGTGTCCGAAACCACCTATTAGTGCACTGAGAGAGCGACAGACGAAGAAGTCACTTATTGAAAGCAGGAGTTTTGCTCAAATAATAAACTATATTATAGATCTCCTAGTTTTACTAGTAAAGGCTGAACAGGACTTGTGTTTAGTATTACAGACAGAATTCTCCATTTGGTACATTAACAGAAGCTAGTTTATCGCATTGAAGGGAGTTCAAACGTGGGCTTCAATTGGCATCCAGATCTCAGTGAACCCATTGTTTAAGAAGATTGGACATTGTTTAACAAGATATCCACGACAGTCAGGAATAATTTTAAATGAACTCAATTTCCTGTAAGCAAAACTTTGAAGGCATATTAAAACAAACATGAACACAGAGATGATCTTTGGACAGATAAATGTAGTCAAGCACCTTGCAGCATCTGTGGACTTGCAAAGGAGTGGAAACCAGCATTGCAGAGGCTACATGCTCATTGATTTAATCACTGTCCCTGTAGTAGGTTAATTAAGTAATGTTGTAGTAAACAGGTACGATAGATATGAGCACGGGAAGAAAGCCTTCAGAGGGCCGATGTTGCAAGCACGACTTTCCCAAAGAGATTAAGAGGTCTGGATCTGACTATACATTATAAGGAAACCCTCTACGGAAAAATAGATTAAGAATCAAAGTTTTAGACTTCCTGATTTTTGGGCTGATTTATGTCAGCTGTATTTTGTTGTAACATAATATCTATTGTATGATGTGTTTGAATACTGAGCTCTTGCTCTAGCATTCAAAGCTTTCGCTGAAATAGTTTCAAATAGTAACACCAATTTTCTTTAAGAATATCAGATTTCATGATAAACATTACAGTTATGTTTAATAATATTGAATGATTGGTAAGTCGCGAAAACTTGAAACTTTACCCCTCAACTTTATAAGGGGTTACTACAGTTGGGCATCTTGTTCACACTTAAGTTTGGCAGTCAATGTCCGATGACCAAAGCTGATGTAGAGAAACAAAGTATGTTATTGTAAGAATTTAACGTTACTACGGTACCAGAGCACGAGTTAGAAGTGTTGTGGTCCCGGGTACGAATCTGGTTAATGACACACGGTATTTTCTATTCCTCTAGTATTTTTCAAGACGAATATTCGAAATCCGAAGAGTGTATAAGCACATTCTGATTTATGTGCGAAATGGCGGTAAAGAAAGGAGAACTCAATCACGAAGGACAGTAAAGAAGAACGTCGTTAAAGGAAATTCGGGAAATGTTGGCTCTGCAATTGAGCAACATTTAATTGATGAATCGAACTGTATTAACAATTTCAGTTATGAACGTTTTACTGAGTTGGGTTGGGGGCTATCTAATTACCATTTAGCAGTCTGGAAGTCCAACCTTTTATCTCAATCATTGAACCTAGTCTTTGCCGCCAGTAGGTATTTGTATTTAAGGTCTCTATGTTTTAGTTTGTTACTGTTTACTGTTTTGACGCCCGCAAATCATTGTCAGTTCGCTTCTTTTGTAATTAAGTAGCTAAACAAATTTCTCCTTTGTAAATTTACGATCCTCCATCTTTGTATGGATAGATTCTGTTTCATTATCGATTTAGATTGACTGAAGAGAATTGGCGAGTAGCAAATTTTTAAGTTTTATAGTACCAAGAGCATGCTGACAAAAGGAAATTGAATAAATAGCATTGCTAAATCCACATAATATCATCGTAGAGACATAAAAATAATTTTAAGGAATAATCTCCAAATTCAATGTGATAATTTAACTGTTGCATGAAATAGATTCGGACGACAACATAATTGCAAACCATACTTAAACGGAAAGATGGGACACAACAATCGATAGAAAGAAATCTACGGCATGACAGCGCCGGTCCCTGAATCGGATACACGTTTCAGCACATTGTCAACATTATCAAAGAAAATCTATGGTCAGGTAATTGTTCATAGATTATTATAGACTGGCCATGGTTTGCCAAATATCCTATAACATACTCCCAGGTATTCAGGTAGAAATATGTGGCCCTTAAGAATTATAGGTTTAAATAGATATTAATGGCCCCATTAGCTTAGGATATTGAGGCATGGGCACCAAAAAAGTCTATCAGTACCCCAAAAATAGCCTCATTCTGGTATGATGCTATCAAATACCAGATTCTCTTCTAAACTTTAAGGAGTGACCCTCCCACTCCAAAGAAGAATTGCCTGCCTCCTCGCTTCTTCAGTCAGCCCCCAAATACCCTTCCCGTTCATTCGGTGGCCTTGTTAATGGCACAATGGTCTAGTGGATTTACAAGGTACAAGGACGCGTGATAATTTACAACAAATCATACTTATGACGTACTTTATGGACTGTGACGTACTTAATGGACTATCAACAGCTATTGACTTACTGGGTGGGAATCATATCCTGTTAAGAAGAAGCAAGCCAAGAAAGATTGTCGCAGATTCACATGAAGGAGAATATCGAGCACATCTCCTATCTAATGCTTATTTAGCTTTTATATGTTATATCAAACATACTCGTAATAATACAGCTACTATAGATTATGATTTTGGAAACAACAATGTAGGTCGCTTTTCAGTGGCACAGTTGTCTCAAGTCTACCGATGGCAAAAAGCCAGTGATAGATTAACCTGCATGGCGGACAAGGACAAGAGATATTTGCGGACAGGCTACCTCGATGTACTGCATAGCAGGGAGTGAAGTGAACTAAATCTCTTTTCCTTTCAGTTTTCTTGATGAACTGTCCAGTGGAGCAGGGAGGGTCTTCATTTTTTAGTTTTGTTAAATCAAGATTTGATGTGGAGATTGAAGCAAGAATGGCACATGCAAAGATGGCATTTGAAAAGATGAATATCATATCGACAAGCGATTTGTCAATACATTCTTCATCTTTTCAAATGTCATCTGTACTCTTCGATTTGTTACAAAACGAAGAGTTAGGATTGGTACCATGCTGAGACTACTAAAATGTTACGTATGGCCAGTATTACTTTATTGTAGTGAAACGTAGACGATTAGTGGAAGTACGAGGGAAAAATAGCAATGGAAATGTGGTGCTATCGTAGAACGCTGAAGCTAAGCTGGACAAAAAGTTTACAAATAGGGAAGTGCTACAAGGATTGGAACTGATCGAGAGTTATCAACATCATTACATAAGAGAAGGCTGATATTTTGGGGCATATGATAAGATTAGGAGGAATAGAAATTGGTAAAATTGAAGGAAAATAGCAAGGAAGAAAGAAAGGAAACATATGTAAAGGATGTGGAAACGATGCTTAACATCAAAGAGAAAGATTTATGGCTATGCAGTGACAGGCAGAGGTGGAATGCGCTAACAGTCAACATCCGAATCAGACATAATCGATGATGATGATCACTAACAGGCAACTAATAGCATCACTTCCATTGATGCAGGAAGAAATTCCATGTACCTCAAGTAGTACAATAGCTTAACTCATTTAGGTTTTCATCATAGGTAGGTAATCTTAGGAACTTCTGCAACTTTTAACTGGCTCAAAGCTCTCTTCACTTCCTATTTTGACCCGCTGAATGCCGGAGTCTTGACTGACTTGGCCTTGGGTCGGGCTCTGAAATAAAATGTGCGTTATAAAGGTTTCCTGCGGCCTGGTCATATGACTACATCTGTACTGATCAACTGCCATGGAACGAAAAAGTGGTGTGCTGGCGTAAGAAAAATTCGACACGTATCGAGTTTCTCCTGATGGATTACTTATTGGTCCATGGTTACACTTTCCAGAGCAACCACAGCGTCGACTTGTGTCATTCATGCGTCATTATTATTTTTTATTCCAAGGTTTGAATAAGTATAGTAATCTTATTGTTTTCCTGACCACTCGGAGGTGGACAAATCATTATCAAGGAAGGGTCTGGGACTGATTCTTTGTTCTTCCT
>JAAAKL020006657.1:0-17760 GCA_010016065.2 Carybdea cf. marsupialis auct. non (Linnaeus, 1758) | reverse complement strand
TGCATTTCACAAGTGAAATATAACATCCTACTGAATCGGTATTTATCATCCACGCATCCACGTAAGGGGCCAAATGACCCCAGTTGTACAAAATTTACTACAAGCAATATTGCTATGATAGACATGTGCTTGTCAAAAAAAAGTGGAGGCCCCTACAAGGACAGGTTCCTTGAACTTCGCTTCTACTCTTTACTCCAAGATCCAAATGCCACTGTCTCTAAGTGTGTTATGAGATATGAAGAAGCAAATGTCATGATGCTCTTCATGATAAGAGTAACGGTTTTCTGCAAATTACGATCGTCTTCGAACAGAGAGGGATGCCAGGATAGTGGGCATTGTATCTGTGCTTGTCAGACGTCCAGGAAAACGGTGCTCGGGCGAGCAAGACACTCTCATTCCTAAGATAAGTATTTATATCGAGTCAATTATTAAGCAATTTCATCACCGTTTTCCCTAAAAATAACATCGAAACGCTCACAGCCACACGTAACCCATGCGGAGTTGAATTAGAGAATCGGGGAGACGAGAATCGTTAGAGTCTTTGCCACAAGACTAAAAACCAGTTATTAGGTGATCTTTACTCTGTTCTAGTATAAGACGTGCCCAGTCTATCTGTAATAGTCACGAAGAACAGCGTATCTTTTTATGCCTTACCCAGTAACGTGGTCTTGTGGTGTAAACCACTTACTAAAGGCATGTACGAGGCTTGCGTAAAGAGAATAGGATCTTTTAGAGGCTGCCGTTTAAACAATAAAATTACTGACGAGAGTGGACACCGTTTTTTGTTAGTGCTTTACCCCTCTGTTTTTCAAAGTTATTTTCGGTTGTAGGAGTTGTAAAAGTTACGTCTCGAAGCATACTCTTTTTAGACGATAGCAATTTCAAAGAATGTTGTAGAGAGGCCAGAAGGTTTTAATGTTGCATACATAGCCTTATGGTGTGACTTCATTCAGTCATCCATTTGTAAAGTTTTAAGTGCATTCAGCATTTAATGCTACTACGTCTTACAGAAGGAGTGTTTTAAGTTTCTCTTTTCGTGGTTAAAGCTCTGTACGTTTATCTGTTGTTGTGTAGGACTTTTACTTAATTAGGACAAAAAAGGCCCTTAACTTCTCTTGTTGTATAATATGTATACCCTGTTGAGGATAATTCTCGTTCGCAAGCGCTGATTCTTCGAATCGCTTAAAATCAGAAACGCAATCCACAAAAGTAGACGAGGGTTTCAATTTTCTGTCTAATCAATCACGAACCATCTCCGCCTCGTTTCAATCTCGATCTCAATCTCAGTCTGATTTACAACAAAAATATTTACAATATATGTCCTGTAAGAGGAACTTTACTAAAATATCACCCAATCAAATTAAAAAACGTACTAATTCTAAAACAATACTATTTACGTCCATACATCTACGATACATATACGAGTGATGATTAATTTCCGTGTCCTCTTTTCCGAATGGAGGCTCCTACGAAAAACAAGAGGAACTTTCGGTTTCTTAACAGCCGTGTGACCTACGAACTGTTAAAATAATTCATGTATCGGCATAGCAGTAGGTCTAACAACTGGAAAATCCTGGCATACACTATCATTAAGATGAAAACTTTCGTACCATCTGTTTCCCCCATAATATCATGCTTCAAGGTATCGAAATGCAATAACAGTCAGTCAACTACATATAATAACTACGAGATTATGGATAGGAGTCCCTGCTCCCTGGGAGTACATTTTGCTACTTTGGGTCGCTGCTCCCTGCGATCTCTAATATTAGGATTGCGGATCCCCGGTACTGAATAATACTAACAGATCGTATCAGAGCTAGCATCTGTGTAAGACAAGATAATCTTTATTCTCCATATTTCTATACATAATATAGTAATACAACTGTGAACTTGAAAGTCTATAACTCATGTACTCGGTTTAACTCCAAAGCTCTAAGACTCTGACCCTCAGGTCAAAAGTGATTATCTTAAGAATAGTCAAGAGTATCACGTCCGATACTCACCCCTTCCCAGACTACTTCCAGAACACCCCCTCCCCGAAACAATTAAAGTCCAGTTCCAGGTCATAGTAAAGTTGGGAACAAAGAGCGACCTATACACTTCTTGTTTATAATAATAGCCTAATAATAGTTAATATTAAGGATACGTACAAAAAAAAAGAACTTTGCCCATGAAGTTGTAATCAGTCAACTAATGTACTCGAAAAAATTGCGTGAACCAGTCTTTTCGTTTAGCATCATTATTGCAATTTCCTGTGTTTTGGGTTTAGGCATGTGACATCAGTATTGAAAAAGCCATGTTCCGTTATCAAGAGTTATCAACCTTCAGGGTGCATATGGCTTAAAGATAACCTAAGAAATTCATTTTCTGTTTCTTGTTTGTAAATAAACAACAAGTTAAAGCAAACGATACGAGATTTATATATCACTTGTAGGTGAAGCGTTATTCTCGAACTTGGAAAATCTTTGTAAACAATCGTTAATTAGGCATAGTAACAACAGTTGTCAAGCTTAGGAATCAAAGAGTAAATTAATTTATTTTACAAACGTCTTTATCAGTAGTAAAATCATAATAATGTTTACTATCAGAGTTAAACTGACGAGGGAGACGATCTCTGTGATATGCACACGAGTTGACAGTAGGTTGACAGGTTGAAGCTAACGATTTTTGTAAGAGATGAGAAAAGTAATGCATTTGACTCGGTGTAATTCGATTTTCTGTAATTAGAGTCTGTTCACAAGGTTATGCTGATCGAATACCACGTATTTTTGCTTTTATTTCCTTTTTACACAAGATTAAGATGGCCACCTTTTTTACCAAACGCCAATTTATAGAACAAATGTATGACACTGAAATACGAAGGTCTCAAAGGAAGCAAGAGAAAACACAGAGAAGAATTCTTGGCACACAAGAGCAACCCCTGTTATAACCAAACGTCACACTTAAAACTAAATATATCAGTGTGAATGCGTCAGGACTGCACTTGACACTCAGCGAAAGGATAAATATTAGAAGATTAAGGTGATTTCCCCTTATTCGGATGCTTCGCATTTTGAGCAGATTTCCTGGTGCATGTTAGACCTCGATTGGCACCGAGTCTGCAGGATAAGACAAGTGGTCCTTGATTAAAAGAGGGAACTCTATTGATTGGTTGCCAGGATCATGTGACTGCAAGTAACTGGGTTTCGCCTCTTAGGCAACACATTGTAAAGGAGCGAGTGACCAATAACCGAATGCATGATTGCTTCTTAGGGTATCTGTTAAATATTTTCCTTAGTAGCAAATAGCAATTTTCTCTATATGATAGTGGATGCTGATACAGGTGACAGAGAGCCAAATAATACCTATATTCCATACATGAATATTTGAATACAACGGATTTACCTTTAAGAACAGTAGTGTCAAGTTATCTTGTCAAAGTTTATTATGACCAAATTGATGCAGTTTTCGTTTCCGCACTGACAAATGTTATTGAGTTTTTATCGGACGCTCTTGGAACTATAAAGATAGTACCATTGATATTGTATCCCTTATTTTGGACTGTTTATATCTACGATTCTGGACTTTGAAATATGCAAGTTCTTCTTACACCCGTTGCAAAAGTTTGAAAAAGAGAATTTTGGAGATTTGTATGTCACATCTCCCTGATGCTAAACGGAGAGGTCTAAAGAACGAGTAATACCAAGAATAGACACCCCTTTCATGAGGCAAGTGTCTTACGTGATTTCTTCCATTTTCACCGAAATTTAGTATAAACTTAACTTCTGTATGTCCAGGATTGTGAATTGACAGAGTGGAGTCCATTAGCGAAAACCAGATCATTTTTTTCATAAATTTGCAAATTCGTTATACTCCTTAAATACTGTAAGCATATGATGGATTGCGTTTTATTTGAAATTTTAATTTACTTTCGTGTTTTGCGTCTCATCCAATCTTATATCCTAGACATTAAACTGGCTGTTGACATGAAAACATAGGGCTAAGAAAAAAGTGCCATTTTCATTCAAAAATGGAATACAAAATGGAAAACTTTGATAAGTATGTCTCCTTCTTAAGTCTCCTACATAATTTCAAAGGAAAATCTTCTTTAGAATTGATGCGGGACCATTTTAGGAACTTCTCGTTATTTTTACTATTGAAAGATGTTTTGATTTGTTCGGAACCACCGGAATTTACAATGTAATATCGAGAAGAGAGGATTTGAAAAATAGTATGTTTTTGAATGTTAAATAAAGAAATAGAAAATAGCTCTCTGCCGAAATTAGAGCCAGGGACCAACTTATTGGCGGTGTATTGTTATAGCAATAGCCTTTCGACAAATGATAGACCGGGTAGTAGTCCTCTCATAGTCATGTCACTTATTTCATGAAGGCTGGTTATCAAACCTGCGTAGAGCTGCATTCTGAGGCCCATCGGTGTAGTATTGGGAGCTGATTTGGTGAATAGACAAGTAGGAGATGTTGTGGTCATGGTAGCTAAAATTCAGTTGTTACTACATATCTATTATGTGTCAAGGGATGTTTCTGGATGACGTTTGAGGCCAACGGAAGTAGTTCAACAGTTCTGTCCTTGTAAAATGATTATTCATAGGTAATGAAGTATTTGGGGGAATTTTTCATCTAACATCATTCATTACTGGTATTACTATTTATATTCCTAACACTTTCTCAAGACAAGCTAAGGCTTAACCTTTGGTGATGCCTCTTAACTATCAGATTTTCAGCAGAATGAAGGGATAACGAAGATGACATGGGTACTGTGGCCATTATGCACCTCCTGTGTAAGGGGGCGTAAACTAATATGATCTGCTACGGATTCTTTAACCATACTACTTCAGTGTATACCTTGCAATTTCTTCATTCTTGACTGATACAAAGCGCTTAACACAGATCCTTATTGATGGTAGATATTTGTCACGTCTTGGAGTCGTAGTCTTTTTCGGAGCTTTTCTACGTTTCGAGAGATACTTCTCCCATCTTCAGGCCCCTTAGATCCTTATTTTAAAACTGCTACATTACACAGATGATTACCCTGAAGTAGGGCTGAATTTGTAGATCATTTCTGAAACTGCCAACTCTGCAACGTTTTACAGTGCATTACAAATGCCAGCAACGTAAACAAAATGGTGCGGATACTGAGATATAACTACGAGCGTTCCCAATACTCTCATTGAAAGTGAAGTCATTTTCTGGGCGGTGTTGGCTAATCACAAATTAATCGCCTTGTTAAGATAAGACCGTATTCCCTAAACACGGAGCTGACAGTCAACATGTAAACAAGGCTTTCTTTTAAACTATCCTCAACATCCTAAGGAGCAGAATTCTTTGCAATAAATTTCACGAAACCTCAGCATCAAACAGCAATCTCGCACGTAAGCAGTATTCAAACCAATTGTAGGCTTATCATCAGTTTCTGATAAGGTATGCATTTATGTGCAATTAGATTTGATTTGTTTACCAACATCGCCGGTGCAATTCCTCTTTTTTAGCTAGAAATCTGGTACCTCAGTACAATACGAAGCTATGAAGGCGTCTTTTTGCATACCAATTTTCGTATTTAGGATACCGGCAGTCTTTATCACTTTTCTTCATGATGGCAAGCGCTCATTCGTCTTGTTTACCAAGCTCTACTCGTAAGGATCATTCTGTGTCGTCAGAGCCGTATTTCATTAATTTCTGATAATTACTTTAAAAAACCAACCTTACAATCAGAATAATCTTGCTGATGACAATTTTAAAATTCACCTAAATAAACCTCCGAATTAATCCCGAAACCCCCCTTTTCTAAACACTATAAGCTTTGATGGGCTCAATTCTCCTTCACTCCAGACTCTTTAAGGTGACAAGTGCCTGGCAAGATGTTCACCACAATAAATCGCTTGCTAAAAGTAATTTTGAAGTATTTTACAACAAATCAGGTATACAAGTATTAAATTTTTGACAGATCCATAATAGCAGGTGACATAATATTAATTTAAAATTCTAATCCCTAAACATGGGAAAGAAATTTAATTTCTCACAGACACTCATTGAGAGCACTGTTAACAAATTCCTCCTTGCGTTAGAGAAGTTATTAAACCTATTTTCTAAGTTTCAATAAAGTTCTCTGTTTATTTATTTTCCATTGGTAACGCTCTCAGACTATCCCTATAAACAAGATTGGGTCTACAATAAAATTCTATTTAGAAACAGTACGATATTGCTGTTTCTTTTAATTGACTGTATGACTGCCAGAGCCTTTGAAGCCCTTTTTGAGGTCAATATTAATTGGTCTTTTCTTTGTAACGTAAATGAAAAATTTATAACGATCACACAATATGTTGGAGAGGCTCTGATGATTCATAATATAGTGAACAGCAAGTTCAATTTATTTCAATTCCCGCACAGCATATTATGAACTTGGAATTTCAAAATTTCATGTAATCTGATGATGATATCGTAATTTGAACGTCTCGTCATACCTAAACAGAGTATAGCACACAACTTAATATAAATTTTATTGATTGGTCCGGATTCTTTGCCTAAAGTAGCTTCCTTGCTGCCGGTGAGTTCTGGTAGCTTTATAAACTTCCCTATCCAGCATCAAAATTTTATTTGCCTTGCCCTGCCCTGCCCTCCCCTTTATGCCAATTCTCACATATCTTCTCAAAGTGTACACTCATCCTTCATGGCCAAGCGGCATTGAATCAAAGGTGAATCGATAAGAGATAATCCCTTGCAAGAAATTTAACGTAATAAACGGTCGCAGTGGCCAACGTTACTAATATGTGTATACGTAGGAAAAACGTAGCGGAATGATCATCCCACTCCCCCGGTCGCATTTGTTTTGATTGTAATTTTACTATTGTTTTATACGCTGAACGCTGTGCGCCTTTGCTACGCGCCAAGGCCTGTCAATCAAATTATAGTTTAAAACAAGATACGGAGCCTTTACAGCAGAGTTTTCAATGCGCTTTAAATAGTTGTCAAAGTGCAACAAGTTTTGTGATGAGATATTTAAGTGTTATTTTTAAGGATGTTAAAGCGTTGGAATTTTTGAGATTATTTATAAACATTTTATCTTGCGTTGGACAATCTATTTTCTTACTATTACGAATAAACAATGTACCTTTTCTGACACTGTAAATGGCCATCTCCCTGAAACTTACTTACTCTGTTTATTTTGTCAGTTGAGACTTGGATTGTAATATAAAGCTGACCTTGAAGAACATCAAAACACAAGCTCTTGGCATTTTTTAAATCTATGAATGAATAGCAAGGATATATGACTTGGATTGTATTGTTTTTCACTTGCCCTTATCTTCCAATTTGTTTACTTCATAAACATACAGAGAAGCTTTTCTCTCCTATGCTAATAAGTGTGTATTTTTAACCTTTCTCTTTTTAGCAGTTTTTTTTCTTTTTCAACTTTTAGCTGAAATAAACTTCATTACTAGGCAAAAGTGGGTTGAAGTACACTGATAAACTCATTAGGAGCTGTCTGTACAAACATTTACAATACTTCGGAAGTTACTCTGCCCTGCTCAGGAACTTTCAAATCAGGCCAAAAACATCATGATTTCGTATAGCTGACTGTCAGATAAGGCTGTCTGATAGCACAAGAACCTCTCGAACTAATGCAATCTTTGAGTGGAAATAGATGCTGCTGTAGAAAGGTTTGTCGTACATCTACGGCTCAGTGCATTTGAATACGTTGCTTTTGTCTTAATATTTTTTAAAAGCTAAAAAAATTGACCGTGAAACCGCACCTATATCCTTTGAAAACTGATTTCAGTAATATCTTGATAGAGTACTCCACATTTGGACTTTTATCGTCTTCTTCTTTTTATGTATCCTGCCTGTAGCCTCGTCTCCAAGTATCCGGATCGTTTTATACCCGAGGCCACTTCTTCCGGACTTGAAAACGTTCGCACATTAACATGCAGCCACCAACACGAATAAGCTTAATTGAGTAAAATTCTTTCTTCTATTACAGAGCATGCGTGTGCTTCCATATTTGGGACAAACCTGCAAACAATTAAATCTTCGGTTGCATTCCTTGTTGGTGAACTAGAATTTGAACGGGAGCGGATTAAACCACGTATTCCTAAGTATCCGTTTTCTTCGTTTACATACTGCTATCATTAGCAGTATAGAGAAAAGGCGAAAGGGACAGTACAGCTCGTATCCTTTTAAGCCTTGCTAAAAAGATGCTACCTAAGAAGTGCGCCAGCTTCGTTTATAGTAGCGGACCAAACCTAAAACTGATATAAATATGCGCTCTGTTTGATTTAAACTTTGGCGGCGGTGGTCAGACCTACTGAAGGTAACCTGAAAAATTTTTGTATCGGACTTAATTGCAGTGAGTTGAATAAAGACAGCGAATTATCGATCGCTTAAGAAAAGAAACCATGTTTTGCCAGTGTACAGGAATTCGAAGTAGTGTAAGAAAGATCAAGTTTCCAAAAAGTTCATATGCATGAGGAAGGGACTCTTTCCAAGCAAGGACAGATTCAGAGAGAAGCCAAGTTTCCCTTGCCTCTCTGCATTGTACCCGAATAATTTTCTTATCAGCTTCCTTGGGTAGTTTCAAAATATGTATTCATGACGCTCACAATGAGGGAAACAAGCGTATACAGCAAAATATACAACCAAGGTATCAATTACCTATAAAATACTTGTAATTTTTTTAAAGGTTTGCGTCTCATTCTCACCACTGTATACACGTTTCTGAAGATATGAATATCACGAATTATTTGGAAATACTACTATTTAATATTACTATTGGATGCACAACTTGACTTTAATGCACAAATTTTTGTCATTCGTCGTAGCTTCACAGCAGAAAATGTTTTTACACTCCTCAAATTCCCTTCCAAACTAAGTATATATTCTACTTGTTTAATACTACGTTAGCTGTCAACCTGATTAGCTCAAGTCTTGTTGTCTTTTTCAGTTTGGTAGCCAATGCATTCAGTATGGAAGAAACAAAGATCTCCTCGGTAAGGAAGATTGTCTGTATTTGAATGTTTGGACCCCTACACTAAACACTTCAAGAAAATTGCCAGTTGTTGTGTGGATTCATGGAGGCTCCTTCTTGATCGGGAATGGGAACCAAGAAGGTTACTCTCCTCAGCATCACTTTGCAAATCATAATAATGTAGTTACAGTGAGTTTTAACTACCGCCTAAATATATTCGGTTTCCTCTCTCTACGAATACTTGCAAGATTCTCTACCACTCAATCCTCGGGTAACTATGGACTTTTAGACCAAATCGAGGCTATGAAGTGGGTGAGAAGAAACATAGAAAACTTTGGAGGTGATCCTCAACGTGTCACCATTGTCGGTCATGACGCGGGAGGGACATCCGTGATTGCACTTTTGGCTTCTCCATTAACTATCGGGTTATTCCAAGGAGCGGTGTCTCTAAATGGCCAGGGTATCATTAATCGACCACAGACGAAAGCTTATTCTCAAAACAGAAACTTTGTAGAGGATGTTGGATGCACTAACTTGACACTTAGGGATACCTATACCTGTTTGTATGATCTATCTCCAGAGAAAATTAAGGCTACAAGTATCTTGCGTGGTACTAAACAAATTCGAAAAGATGACCACCAAGAAGAAAGTGGCCGCTACGAAGTTTTAGTAACAGATACGACGCCATTTTATTCTTCTGGTGAAGAGTTTCATAATTTCGTGAAACAACGTACTGTAACCATCCCGGTAATAATTGGCACTGATGATATTACGATGAACATATCAAGTATAACAAAAGTTGCCTCAAAGAAGCAAGATCTTTCCAAACGTTTATTCAAAGCTTCAAGTGATCCTATTAGACGGGTTTTGCAGAAGGATAAAGCAGACAAAAATCAAAAAGACCTACCGCCGGTACTCTTCATGAAGGATGATATGCCTATAAGCAAAAAACCACATTGTGCTTTCAGCAACTTAGTAAAAACCATCGTTTCATTAAATTACACAGTTTTTAAGTATTTATTCGTAGAAAGTGACGCTCCAAAGATCCAAGTGCTGAGGGCAGATCTAAAGTCTGCCAATTTCTACGGTTGGGGAATAACGTCTCTTTTCTCACTAACCAAAAATCATCGAGTGCCCACTCGTGCAAGATGGCTTATGGCTGTATTTCGAAGGAACTTTAGAGCCTTTATAAGGACCGGTCGACCAACAACTCAGTTTTGGAATCCATATCCAGCTGCTGCCTTAGAATACAATTTCGATGGCACCATTAGCTGCAAAGCGTTTAGAAGAAGTTGGTCGTGTTAGAATGTACGGCATCGATACAATCTGGTTTCCATCATTTAGTCCCTTATGAGAAATCAACTATCGTTACACAAAAAGGGCTTAAAAGTAAAGCTTCGTGCCCTACCCATAGGCATGACCATAGAGGGGTAGACAGCCTTCCAATAGTTTTGACCTTCTTTCAGTTTTCCGATATTTGCTTTTTTCTGTTTTGTACTAAAATACGTGAGTTAATGGTTGCAAGCCTAAGTGGTTATGTCATTGCTACTAATGCCTGTTAAAGTGTACCTCTAGTGGTCAGAAATGTTTGGGTATTTTATTCATTGATACTTGAGTTTTGGTCTCGAGTACAGTTTTCCGTAGTCATATGCGATTCTTTAACAAACTTTTTCCGGAACGAGGCAATTTTTGACATCATAAGGAACAAATCTGACGTCATAAGGAACAGAAGGTTGAGTTGTTGATGCTGAAAAATTCAATACGAGGCAAACATGTTGGCGACCAGCAGTGCAGTCTTGAGCTCTTTTACGCGGCTTAACGTAAAGTATACTCAACGTACGGCAAAAAGAACAGACGGAGGCTTTTCAGGTCAGTAAAATATACAAAATATAAAACAAATTCTGACCACTGGAGGCACACTTTCAAGTTACCTACAAACAGGAAATAAATACTAAACAAAAATATAAGAGGCATATTAGAGCTTAAAAAAAGGTATTCCCCTACTAAACGTTTATCTTATAGTTAGAGGTCTACAAGGAGTTGTAAGGTTTTACAATCTTTTGTTTTAAATCGAGTCTTCTTTAGATCTGCATTGGACAGATGGGAGGACTAACAGTTAGTCCAATGCAAACTTGAAGAAGTTTTAACTCTACCCAGATAGGGGAGCGTGTATCTAATAGATCCGTAGCTCTATGTCTTTATTCATATCTGACGATCGATATGGCCAACGAGAAAAGTACCTCTATATGAAGAATTGCTCATCAACAACACAAAGTGCTTACGGATAAAATTAGTCAAAATGACCCGTTTCAGGGCCACAAACCAATACATGTACGATTAATTATTACACTCGATTTGATCAAGTTTGAAGAGATGCTGGTAAAAAGTAAAAATGTCATCACCAGGATACGAACCCGGAGCCCACGCGGCGTGTTGCTCTACCAATTTGGCTATGGTAACTCGGCGACAATATAGTTTACTTCTCCCTAGTCGCTATATTAGCTCCTGATACTCCACCAGTGGACATCGCATCCGCGTCTACGCAGGTTGGGAGACCAGCCCCTTCTTTCCATGTGAATTGACTATGGAAGGACTGCTATCCGACCCATCATGCCGTTCACAGCCCATTGAAAGTAAAAAGTATCCCTGTGGTTACATTTTCATATTTCTCTAGTATCTCTTCAAACTTGATATTTTCAAATCCTCTCTTCTCTGAAATACTCCATTTTATGTTTATTATCTTTATAGAGTAAAAAAACGAAGCATATTTGAAGTTTTGATTGTTGATTTTTGAGTGGTGTATAGGAACTTTTTAACATCTGGTTGTGCTGAGTCACCAGCACTTCCAATCAAAATAATAGTCATGTTTTTCTACAGCTAATGGATCGATTAATAATTCTACCTTTTGTTGTACCTAAGTGACAAATATTGACAGATTTACTCTCAGAAATATAGCTGAAGACCTAGAACGCTCCCACTGACCCCCTCCGTCCATCTCTACATGTTCTGGCAATATCAAAATGACCCAGTTTGGATGAGACAAAATATTTATAAAAGCACAGACTTCTTGTTGACACTGGCCTATGATTTAATATGTAGAATGATATAACAAGGAAAGCATTAACTTGCGACGTTTACATACGCCTTTATAAGGAGTATTTATGTGCACTTTAAAGAGTATCAAACATGTTGTCTATTCAGAAAGATACTGCACGAGTTACGCAGGAATATAAAAAAGGGATATCGTTGCGTAGCATTTAAAGGAATGATAGAGAATCTTATAGGAATCCTTATAAAGCGAAAGTGGATTCGCAATAAAACTGCACGTTTTTCTTCCTGGCGCAATGTTAAGCTGTAAATGTCGCAAGAAAAACACAGTCTATTGATTGAGCTAAAGTACCAGATAGCTTCAGTATTAACTAGGTCAAAGAAGCTTCAACTTCGTGCTGCTTCTGTGAAGTTTGTATAGAAAGTTAACATCTAATATGATAGATCAGATATGATATTCTAGTTCTCAAGACGACTATATATAGTATAAATAGTTTATACCTTATACGTTATAATAGATGATAAGTACAAAGATATGATCCTGCAAGAGAATCCCAGTCTACTTTTTTGAGCTTAAGATCAGCTCTGGTAGGTAGTTTTTCGCGGATGAGACTGCATTTCAACCCACTCCGAGTACGAATTCAACGGTTAGAACGTGACTTGCATCTCAACCCATTCCGAGTACGAATTCAACGATTAGAACGTGACTTGCATCCAAACCCACTCCGAGTACGAATTCAACGGTTAGAACGTGACTTGCATCTCAACTCATTCCGAGTACGAATTCAACGGTTAGAACGTGACTTGGCCTACGTAGACTGCTTGGGTATGATTTTAAAGTCTTAACTACTTGCAAACTGCTTCTTACAACTTACATCATACACAAATCAAAGAGTTACTAGTCTGGATTAAAAGAGAGTCACTATAGGATCTTGTAAGAGAATTTAAGTATATGCTGGACATTTTACATAGAACTGAAAACCTTCGAGTCACCAAATACCTAAGTAAAATCATTGCAATACAGGTGCAAGCAATCAGAGCATATCGTGACCCATCTCTTTGTTTTGAATTACTCTTGCTACTGTCACCTTCAAAGGCAAATCGATAAACCATAACTGATGGACTAGAATTTTATTATGTTGTACTTTGAAAGGCTCCTTCAACCCCTGCTATTGTACTATAGGTGATATAGTATTAGTGACTTTTGAATAGTGATTTGTTTGGACATATAGGAATAAAAAGTAGGAAATACGTCAGACATTCCTCACAGAATAAGTCGTCCGAATGTCAAATGAAGAGGAAAGAGCAAGAAATATACCCAATTGTGTTTCATAAACTTCTAATTAGAATTAGGAATGTCTTAATTTTGCTGGGGTTTTTACCGATCAGTGTCAGTGTTTAAAATGCATGGAACTCGGTCACAGGGCACGACTTTCCGGAAAGTCCAAACTGTGCTGCAATAATGATTAAAAACGATTAAATGTGCAAGGATGGTTCCTTCCACTTAGAAGGCCAGATTGCATAGGCTTTCTGGAGCCCACGAACAGCATGTTTACCTTTACAAACAGAACGGATGGGATTGGTGCACTGAGTATCAGCCCAAAAAGGACTAAGTATAATAGTGGTTTAGCTTTTTCGTGTTATCTTAATTTTCTATACAATAACAAAATTTTATTATATTGGTTTATGATGTATTATCAACTAACAGATCATCTGTAAAATCTTGGAACGTCATACAGACTTAGGCCACCCGTGAGAAGCTCCAAAGCTGAGACGAGTAAGCAACTTTAGGCCCAAATGAACAGAGGCTGATGACACACTAGACATAGTATCCAGTGACCAAGCTACACTCGTTGCTTAATTTAAATAGGTGTATGACAAGCGTGCCTATATCGATGTAGCTTAAGGCCGCCCTCATCCGGAACCATCAAAACTGTGTTTTAGTCGCTCAAACAAGCAGACAATTTCATAACTTCTTTCTATTTGAAAGAAGTATGGCATTTCCTATCTGCTGTTATTGCAGCGATGAAGGCCAGAATTTATTCTTACCCTGTTGAAACAGAAATCCTTTTGTTGTAGATTTACTGGTGCTTCACTAAGGAAAGCAGTACATGTATGAAACTTAAAACAACAACAAAGTAAATAAAATGATGTTTGCTTGGTTTTCCGAGTAGGTCCAAAGTTGATTGTCATTAAAGCAATAAATCTTGACAGTTACGAGTTGTGCCACGTTTCTTCATCTCACCGTACCGTACATGCTTAAATCCACTTCAAAGTCACCAGACGATTTTAGTATTTCTCCATACACAATCTCTGATACTGAGGAGTTTCCCATAACAAAATATGGATCCCTCCTTCCACATTTGTTTTAAAATTTCTCATTCCTTGACTCATAATCAAAAGTTTAACTGGGCCCATGTTTAATTATTTAACTAATTCGCCCTAGCAAATATCAAAATGGTTCCCTAGGTATAGTGGAGAAGATTGGTCTTCAACCTATTTTGTCGCGAGTCAAAGATGACCCGTTTAACAACAATTACAGTCCGACCTTGGATAACAGTAGTAGAATAGCTTCAGCTATCGATATTCAAGGCTGTATCTTCCGAGTGATAATGCCTAGGTATGTGTAACAGCAGGTTTCCTTTTAAAAGTATATCTGTTTCTCCCGTAGGATATTCTAAGGTACCTTCTTATTCAAGCTGGTGGACTCGCTTGGTAAATTTTCACATTTTTGTTTTAAAACTTCTCGCTGTTCGTACTACGCCCGCCGGCAAAGCTGGGTGAAGGCTGTACGAAAATAATCTTCTCTCCACAATTACCACTGTCTCAAATCATCAGGAAATCTATTACCTGATAGCAACTGCAAATGCCACTGGCTCATATATCTGTGTGTCTCTTTGGACCATTGACGTCAACTGGCCTGGTTTCTAGTTTCCAAACCCCCGCTGACTCCAACCTCTTGTATATTAAATGTTTGCCGTTCCAACTTCTCTGTGGAATGCGGAATTTCTAGGTCAGCTACACAGTCATCATTTAAAGTCGCCGTCCAAAGTCAATCTGTTACACCGGAAGTACAAGTTCGAAGAATCATACCCTTCTTCCTTTACCCAGAATGTCAAAATATCATTCAAGATACTAAATAAACCAATTAACCTTGACTTTAGGTATCAAGATAAATTTTAATTAAAAACATTCAGAAAAAGTGCTGTATATGCTATCAAGTGTGTAAATATTGTGTTAGCAAATAGAATTTATTGCTCAGGACGGTGCGAGTCGGAGGCTGTAAAACATTAGTGATTATTGCAGTCATTGTTATGATCAGAGAAAAGCTAAGGAGATAATCCCACAACTTATAGAGCGTCTGAAAAACATATTGTCCACTAATGCATAAAGTATACGGACAATTACACATATCACGGACGGGTAACCAAGGGCCTGTTGCTCCCTCAATACTTGGAAAAAAGCTCAATAACGTTTTCCAGAGTTGAGTTTTTCGCTTTTATTGTAAGTATTTTTACGGTGGGAAATTGATGACGTCACAAATAAAATGCCTTGTAAATAGTACCATTTGACTCCAGATATCTAAAGGCAACCCTGGAATAGTCTGTTTTGCAAAATACTAGACCTGTAGTGTACATAGTGTTTAAACTAAAGGCGCTTGAATTTAAAAATCTCTAGTCAAAGCTCTGTTAATGTTCCTTGGTTCCTCACGTTAAGAAGCAGCATCAAGTAAGAAGGTTTTGTTAAAGAGATTTAAAATTTTGAAAGCTCATATCTCGGCGTAGGGAAAGGGTGTCACTCTCACATTTTGCCATTGGCATTCATTCTAATAGAGCAACATGAAAATTGAGCATTTTTTTCGTAACTCAGATATCTTCAATATAGTGACGTCACACTTTCCCTCCGCATAGTGTACTGTATTCAAAAATTGCGCTCTAAAACTCCTGGTGCAACGCCCAAATCTAATGTGAGAAATGTGTTTACTAGAAGGTATTTAGGAGGTGAAAGTTTCACAGTTGTGTAAATCGTATTGCCGCCCAGTCCCTAACGTCATGTCTTCTTCTCTCCAATGTATTTCCTACCGGAAGTCTAGCAAGCATGTGATTGACTGACGATATCCACTTAATACGGAGGGAAGGTGTGACGCCACTATTTTGAACATGTTTGAACTATAGAAAAAAATACTCAATTTTCATGTTGCCCGATTAGTAAGAAGTCAATTGCCAAAATTGAGAGTGTTGTCCTTTCCCAACACCAATATATCAGCTTTCAAAGTTCTGGATCTCTCTAACAAAACCTTATCATTCGATGCTGGTTCTAAACGTGATCAAGGAATATCAACAGAGTTTCGACCAGAGATGTTTGAAAATTCAAAGACCTCAAGTTTAAACTCTATGTACACTATAGGTCTGGTATTTTACGAAACAGCCCAGTCCAGGGTTGACTTTAGATATCTGAGGTCATATGTTACTAATTCCAAAACGTTAGAATCGTGACGTCATCATTTTCACCTCCGCATTATGTAAAGTATGATTGTAACGTAATTATTTATCAATAGTTACATACCGTTGAATCTATATTTTAAAGTCATGTGATGCACTTGTGGATTTAGGGGTACGTAATTATGTTTGACGGGAGAGTGTGTACATTTTTGGTCGACATTATCTGTAGATGGGGTGTCAGATTAGGTGACATCAATAGCAGTATCTTTTTAACTTCAAAGCTTCTTTTTTTGTCCACTACAAAACAAGAGACATATATCCGTCCTACAATTATATCTGATCTTTATGATAAACAATATGATATTGCAATGAAATTTAGCAACAATAACAAACAAACAACAAAGCCAATTCAACGTAAAATCTCAGTAAAAGCAATAACAATTAAATTTTGTGTATATCTATAGAAGCGAACAAGAACATAAAGGACGAAAGACCAAAAGAAAGCTTACAACCACCTGTACGAAGAGACTTAGGAACCGTGGGAGCACTGGGGGCATGTGCCACCCCCAAGACTTTGCAATAACCAAAAAGTACCCCTTTAGTCACTCTTAATTCCAACACGTGGTAAAGTTTTCTGTAAGTGTAAGAGTGCCCTTTGACTGCCCCCCCCCCCCCCAAGTTTGAGATGCTTACTACGCCCCTGCTCGTGCACATGACGATGAGAAGAGATCCAGTCTTCATTGTCTAGAAATCGCAATGACTAGGTTACGATGAAGTTGTATTTCGGACTTTATCATGGGAAACGGTTCAAACGTAACTTTATACGCAAATACGTATCAATGTTCAAGCTGCACGTTTCATGTACACTAGTGATGAGTACATGCTTTCATTTCTCTTTAAGCTTTTAAATAACATAATATTTTGCAGTTGATGTTTACCAGTAGTGGGTAGCACCCCTAGGCACTCCCCGAAAATGGCATATTTTTTAAATGTTGTTTTATGTTCTTTATATACTTATCAAAACCTATCAATTTATGTATAGATTATGCATGTAGAGTACTCTGCTGGCTGTAAATAAACTCTACCTGACAGCGTACCTTTGAATCAGATTGAGTTTGAGTCAAGTTGACTTCACTCCCCTGCATTCCAAGCACAGTTGCATCTGTATCACTGAATTCTTCTCATCATCTGTGTGTAGTAGTTTTGCCCCTTGAACATCATACACGGTTATCAACCAGGCACGAAGCCAGCTCCCTCACGTTGGGGGGGCAAACCCAGAGGCAAAAGAAAAAAGGGCGTGGCAGTGTTTTCT
>JAAAKL020006656.1:0-13684 GCA_010016065.2 Carybdea cf. marsupialis auct. non (Linnaeus, 1758) | reverse complement strand
ACTCCTCAAACTTCTGTAGACTTGGATGTCAATATTCAGCGATGGAGGATTGTCAGTTAATGTGGTGACACACAAATTAGATAGATGATAAACGTGTATCACCAAATTTAGTTGCCAGAGGGTTTCAGTTTAAGTAGACTTTGCTTAAGTAGACTGCCTATTGATATTGATATTTATGTTGGAAAGTCGATTTCCACCTTGTTTATTGACTTCTGAAAACTTACATAAACTACTGTAGTGGATGTTATTGGTCAGCATTTCGGTACTGTGGGAAATCTTGTCACCATGAGCTGATAACACGACCAAGGGGAAGAGTGCCCTGGAACTAGGGGCACGGAGATTGTAGAAGAATTAAATTAATTGAGAGGAAGGGGTATGCTTGAAGACCTCGTTTGCTAGGAAAGAACAAATACTTATGCTTTGGCCTGACAGGAAAAGGAGGAGAGTAACCATTGAGCCGGAAACGAGCCCGAACTTTGTCGCCAAAAAGACTGTAAGTTCTAAGTGTTCCCTGTGTGTCCATGTATGTGACCAATCATATTGTTTCGCGCCACTTTTTCGATCCTCTCTGTTTGCACTTATGACGCTAGGTCTGTATTGTATATCACCAGAATCTGCATCTAGAAATACGATGACTGATGATCGCAAGAGGTTCGTTTCTCTCACATTGCGAACGTTGTTGATTTTCTGTAACTGTAAACGTGAGCAGTTGTGATTGTGCTTCTTGGCTAATGAAGACACAATGCTATGTTGACATATTCCGTAAAAATATCGTCTATCTTTCGGATATGTTATATATGATATTTAGAGACAGAGATGGTCAAGCGGTTACAGCTACTGACCCCAAATAGAAGTTTTTGAGATTCAGAGGTTCCTCTTTCTGTCATTCTGTCATTCTGTAACATCCTTGAGCAACATCTAAACTCCATCGTGCTTCAGAGGGCCAAGATGTAAAATTGGGACGTGACGACGATAAAAAATCCCGCTGATGCCCCATACGTGGCTGCTGCGTGTCTACACACTCCCCAGAGAGTGATTTGGCAAATAAATTGTTAAAAGAAGGTCTGGGTTGTGAGGTAAATGACGGTTTCAAGCGCCTTTGGATATGCCTAGCGTACAAAGGGAGCTATATTAATACAGTGTAATGTATTTTACTTTATTTTAAAACAAGATATACATTATTGCTGGTATTATCTTTCACTTTCTATTTTTTGCAAATTTCTTGCACAACAGGATAATGATGTAAGACAATGTGAGATAGTTTAGAGGCATCAATCCTTAATACCTCTCGTCCTTCATTAAATCTTCTTGGTTGACAATTAAGCTTCACTTGTAGGTATGATGACACTTCACAAGCTTAGTATCAAGTATCATTTATAAAATACATGGAAAGAGTCTTCTCTTAGACTACGTCTTTACCGAATCCATCGCCTGCTGAAAATTGATTTACCTCACCCTTGATGAAAGTTAGTTTTCAAAACGTTTGCTGGTGATACAGAAAAATAAAACTGTACGAAATGACGAAAAACATTTTAGTACTGAAAAATTTTTTTCGTCAAACACTCCTCAGAGTACAAAATCGTCAGAATTGGAATTGAGAAAAAATCAAGGAAACTTTTGCCCAAATGTGTTTTTAAAAGTAGCCTACCAGAACCCTGACTGCCAGATTAATGTTGTTTTGACCAATCACTGTTTGTGGAACTGAATGGTTCACCGAAAAGGACCAATGGAAACACTAATTCTTTTTATCTACAAAGCAACGGTTTTCTTGCTTTGATGTGTATAGATTCGAAAACGGCTAAGTGAAAAGCAGACCTAAAATGTGTTTGCTATTTTGTGCAGTTTTAAAGTTAGTTTTCATGTCTTGTAAAGATCCAAATTGGAACGTTATTGATAACTGCACTTTCCATATTACATTGTATCTGCGTCATATATCGACTAGTGTTACCCAGCTCGTTCGTTTTTTCCTTTTTGCTACAGGACCGTGCTGCGGTGCAACGGTTTTTCACATTTTATTACAGTTTCATGTGTCAGATATTTCAACAGTTGTCGACTCACTTGATGCCATCGATGGTAGCTCAGAAAAAGACTGCTACTCGCGATATGATAGACATCTACACTCTGTAGTTTCGCGTATGTTCAAAATGTTTAACTTGGCCACAGAAAGTGTGCTTCCATTTTGATTTTAAAATCCTTGTACTACATATCAAACGATGATCCATGACGTCACGATGATAAATAAACACGCAAGCGACCACAACACAACTGGTACTTATATGTAAACGCACCAAAGAAATAGCTGGAATAACCCACCGTGTTTAAACTATTACTAATAATGGCAATTTAAGGTGATCTATACCACATAATATTTCGTGTTCTTTTGGTTTGTTGGTCTGTTGATGTAACGTTATGTTTTGGTATTTTTTGTTTGGTTTGTTTACTTTATTTCGTTTCTGGGGGTCTAGAATTTCGGATATAACGTAGAACATTAAATATTTCAGTAGATCTTAAGAAAACCCAGTAAGTAATAACATCCTTGCAGTCAGATGGCCTCTGCTTCGGGTCTAATTGGGCAATGCATGGTCGTCTATTATTTAAGCTGCACGCCCAAATTGCACTCTCAGTTGTACAGAGCCAGAATCATGATTTCTCACTCCCTCAAAACAAGTTTAGAACTGTAGTCTATCCTGAAGCTTTCAATGCGAGGCATCATAAAAGCTTGAATGTATTATTGCTATTTTTTCTATTTATAGAAAAATAGCACCTTTAATTAGTTGAGAATCGTTCTAAGGTACTTTTTTGTGAAAATGCAGTCTTACCAGAAGCCAACGATTTAAAAGATACATTCTCTCCAGACGATCGCTGCGACCAGTGGTACATGGTGAAAGCGTTTATCATAATAAAAACGTTACTTAGCACAATTTTCAAGTTTTTAGACCACTAACCAACTCTTCACAAGTACATTTAGTAGGAAAAGAGACAAATGAAGTTGATTTCAACATTATCAAATTAACAACTTTTCATTGTGATTTCTTCCTAATTAAAATAATAATTGCTAATTTATGATTGACCACGTGGATGGAACAGTTAATTGCATCCAGTTTACAATTTCGCTTCTGATACGTCCCGCAGCTGAGCACAGATAAGCCATCGCTAAAGCAACCAACAGCAGTGCAGCATATTGCATCATGGAACTTCTAAAATTTTGTATAGGTCGCGAAACTGCCACGAAATAACCCCAGATCTTCAACATAGCTTGAACTACCGTCAGTTCTTAGTAATGAAGTCGAACAAGAAAAACAAATGATTATTTATACTTGCAATACGTATCTCTTGATGAATATTTCAAGGTAAACCGCACTATAATAGCTGATGCAAGCTTTGTTCTCTGTCAGGAGAGCAAGCGAGACCTACTTTGGATAGAACAATTGTTTATTTTTATTGTCATGGCTAAGATGTTTTTTCCGTCGTCCAGTTGCACTAGCATTCTTCCATCTACAATGAAGAATAATGATAAGTTGCATAAGTACGTCCAGAGACAAGGGACTGAAGCTATAACGTACTTAGAAGAATGTATGTTGCAATTTACCATCAATTTTTCACAGGATCGTTTATTGATGAATAACATCCCCTCCTTTTGCTAAGGTGTCAACTACGCTATCGCTGCCTACGCAAGTTTTGATTATGCGACCTCGTTAATTTCACAGCTTTTGTGAAGGTAATAGCAATAAAAATCACTATAATCTGTCGGAATACTTTGGTGGTCATTGAGTGGATTTCCTATAAACACATCGAGGCTAATTTACTTTCAAGTTGTCATGTTAGGTTTTTTAATGGTGTTGGATAGACATAAACACCTTACAACCATGATTGTTTGGGAGACAGCTCTTCTCGGCTCTTTTCTTCAAAACATGTCGTTCTTTGTTAATTTTCAAAAGAGATTGATTGCTCCCATTGAGTCGTAATTTATCTATTGCCTGTAATGACCATCATCCTACTAACAAGCACTTGGCGGTGCAGACACAGTTCTGTCAGTTGTTACTAGGAGGAGGCTGGGACCCTTTACTGTTCCTTTCTGTTAAGCAACTTATATTACACGTGAAACTTCGTGCCATATTAAATCCACAATCAGATAAGACTCAATCATCGTACTTTCAATTGAATGAGATTTTTCTTCTCTATATGCTTAACTTCTGCTTACATTATTGCCTTACAACATCAATGCCCCACCAGACTGTACCCTTTCAAGAAAATGCACTCCAGTGCACCAAAAATGCTCTCACCAAGTAGAGAGAACACTCGTTGATAAAAATTGCTTCATATCCCATTGGCAAAGAAAACACTCATGACTAGAATGCTACAGACAAACTCTACACGAAAAAAAGCAACAATGCCCCACTAAAATGTTCGAAACTAAACCGGCAATACTTCACAGTTGTGATCTTTAAGTTAAGCCCTAAACCAGTGGGATTTTAAAACTTATTTAGGATGTTGTTTTATTTAATAATATGACGCTAAGTTCCAAAACAGATATCATCAGCCTTTCCCCACCAACAGACTATTTTTTTTCTTTTCGCTATCAGCTTCACCATATACATATATAAAAATATATATACATTTTAGTTTGTTACATTTCGTGATGTATTGTAAAAATGAAAACGAAGACTGCACTAGGTAGTTGCATAGTAAAGTCGACAATCCGGGAAGCCGATCCCGAATTGTCACCACCACCAGCAACCTAGTTTTCATGCAGTTTTACTGTTTTGTACCAACAACAAATAATTTGAATATATATCTATTCAAACATATCATATATATGAAATGGCGCTGATGAAGCTAATAGCGAAACAAAAAATTAGGTTGCTGGTGGTAGTGAGAATTCGGGATCGACTTCCCGGATTGTCGACTTTATTATAGCACTATATAGTGCAATGGTAAAGTCTTCGTTTTCGGTGTGGAAGATCCTGGGTTCGAACCCCGCTAGCGCCGTAAGCATTTCATCTTTATTGAGTTCTATACTATGTAGTTCATGACTGCTTGTGTGTCTGCCTGAGTACTTCTATTCATACATACATATGTATATATCTATCTATTTATACATTTCAAAAATTTAACAGCCTTTTTAAATATGATATCTGCAAAATAATGGTGCCGTATCACTGTTTTGATCCTCTTCTTTTTTATTTGCAGGAAAAGGACTTCTTACACGTGAGGGCCGGTATATAAAATAAACTAATGAGAGTGCAATGGAACGCGCCAAAGTCTCTCACACTATCATTTACTACTGAGTACAAATTTTGAGCTACCAATCATTTTTTCCAGAGATAATTTAACCATAGCTTGTCAGAACGGCTGCGGCGTGAATTTCATGAAGGAGATGGAGGAAAAAACAGGGGACTGACAATAAAAGTGCCGCCCCTGCTAAAGAAAATGTCATTAACTCCAATATCACCCTCACACACAAATAGACTAGAACAGTGCCATCATTTGGTAATGAATTCATTCATTAACGAAATCACTGAATGTGGGTACATACACCTTACAATAATGCAGACAATTTACCGAGAATGTTTAATTGCTATTCCATGCTTGGTTCAGTCATTATTTCACATGATGCTTGGAAATTTCCAAGAATAGGTTCGAGTGGCAAAATACCCTGGGTAACTTTGGCTTGCTGTGTAGTGTCATAGCTGGCATACTTTTGTAATAACTTACGGATACAGCAATTCTTTCTCCACCTACATCGAAGGGGGTGTACAGGTGTTTCAGTCTGCAGATTAAGTAATGATGTGTAAACGAATCAGCTGAACCATACGGGAATAGAGGGCGTCCATCTCCTGATATAAGGCTTGTTACTCGACGTTGATCATCTTGTGATTTCCATCACAATCGATAACCCAAACTTAACTAGTTACGTAAGTGCAATTTTAAAGCCCACTTAGTATCACCAGTAGATGCTACGTTTTTCTTAGCATATCTTCCAAGTAGACATGGTTTCAACGGATTTAAATACTAAATTCGATGCAATTGTTTGCGTCATTTCAACGCTACCATGTCTAAAGAGAAGGAGTCTTTTGGAAAGAAAGAGGCCACCATCTTCTGACGATCCTGATGAAGTTACTGGCGGTGATAACGGAGAGAGATTTCTCGAATGACATCCGTAACACACGCTGACCCTTTGAAAATTTTGCTTATGGTGTAAAAGATCAAAATAGCACAAAATAACAAACCGTTTTTTATTTAATTTAAAAGCGTTCTCCGTCTGATACTTCTCAGAGTACAAAATTGTCAGAATAGAACACAAAAAGGAAGGAATTAAACTTTTACACAGTAAGAAAACCTGTGC
The DNA here is from genome assembly GCA_010016065.2 of Carybdea cf. marsupialis auct. non (Linnaeus, 1758). Lineage (NCBI taxonomy): Eukaryota > Metazoa > Cnidaria > Cubozoa > Carybdeida > Carybdeidae > Carybdea > Carybdea cf. marsupialis auct. non (Linnaeus, 1758). The sequence goes on along the minus strand of JAAAKL020006656.1, from coordinate 7,338 downwards.
TTTGCACACAGAACAAACTTGCTTTTTCATTCGGCTTTTAGTTTAACTACACAGTTCTTTGGACATTGATTGGTCAAAGACAATACCAATCAGGCAGCGCAAGTTTTGATTGACTATTTAAAAACAACACAGCTGGGTATTAGTTTTACTTCTTCCTTTTCGTGTTCCATTCTGACGATTTTGCACGTTGAGGAGTCTCAGACGAAACAAGCTCTGAAATTATAAAAATGGTTTCCTGGTTTCGTGCTATTTTAAGGTATCAACTATAAACTCAAAATGTAAGATCGAGAGACTGCAGGTCAAGACGTTGCGACATGCAGCCATCTAGATGGGGGCATTGCAGAATTATTAGCTAAATTTGCCAAATCCTGTTGAGAAAATACCAAACCATTTATATTTTTTGATACCGATCTCAAATTATTAGTCATAAAAATCTAGTTTGCATAGACAAGGTAACAACTCCAAGTTCAGCCTAGCAGACAACAGTTCCAAGACCCGAATCCGGCTACAGAATTTCAAGCCTTGAAAAAAAAGTATGCTAATAGACTCTACGAACAAGTAATATATGTAGCAACTGATAAGTATAGCTTTATTCAGCCATGTAATAGCGCCAACCATCAGAATATGCATGAAAGAAACATGTCCTTAAACTTTAAGATGTAACTATGTTTTTAAACTGTAAGTTATGAAGATGTAACTCAAATCCTTAACACTCCAAATATCATTATTTTGATCTCCGAGAACAAATAGGTGCGTGAATTATCAAAAGAAAATGTTTTAAGGTAGAGAAGTAAGTTCGCCAAGCCTTGCTGCCTTCTGACATAAAAATTCCTGAAGATACATTTTGTACCTAATGGGTGTTAATATCAAGGTGAACGAAATTCCAACATCAGTAGATGATATTTAATGCTAGGAGGATATCAGAAACTGAGACGCACGTGGAAGAATTACGAAGGAACAGTTCGAGTGAGGAGGTGTGCACCTCTCTTGTTTGGGAAGGCTAGGGATACCTTTTTCTGATGATAAGTTGATAAGGAGATGCTAGGAATTGTTAATTCCTTTCAGCTTGATTAATAAATGCTAAGCTTGTCTCCCTAAGAAGACAACTTGACGACTTTGGACTTTGGAGTCCAACACAGCCACTATATTACTGTCTTATGTTTATCCACCTTTTTAGAATTATTAATAGAAGTATTAATAGAAAATTAACTCTTAACATCTAGTGTCGTACCATTTTTCTGTCAGAATGTCTACCTATGTACACTATATACTTTTTGAGGTATATCATATAGAAATATTTAACATTGATTAAGTGTAGATTTTTTCTCAAATGTCGGTTACATCTTCTTGCTTTGAATGTTTTCTGTAAGCTACCTTCAAGCTTCACAAGGCTTCTCTCGTTCTTCCCTTTTGGATTTTCCTTCTCAAAACGAGAGAATATCGACTCATTGTAAATCCAACAATCAATGTTTTATAGGTTACACCCTAAATCAATATGACTTTCGTGCAAGGGAGGGCAAATCGGCTTCATCTACACCGCTCAAACAGCAACAATACAAGTTTACGTTTCGGAGTCCACAAAGGAATAGACAAAGATACCTTCAGGAAGTACATTTTCTCAAAGATTGTAATCAGAACAAAATAACGCTTACCAAAAACACTTGCTTAATACAGATTCATGATTCGGTAAGAAGTCTAATATAAGCAGATCAAAGTATTCTCTCACGAATTTGGAAATAGTTCCACAGTTCGCGACTGGTTTGCAGATGATCTATTCAAAATACCACCGCCCAAGCATCGGTAAACATCGAATATATTGTATGTTATTTGATGGAGAATGGTATTTGGTTATGTCACTTAACAATGCCGCTGATCTGTAAGCAAACCAGACAGTTAAAGTGATCACGTAATTCCTAACCCTTCGTGATCAGCCGATCGATGCCCAAAGGACGTCTATGCTTATGTGTCTACCTCAAATGGAGCTTTCACTATCACTAGGATGTCAAATTTAACAATAGCTTGAAAGAGATTGTCCGACATGCAATCGATCTTCAAACGTTTAAGACATATAACTGCCTACAGCCAAAGCTCTGAAAAGGGTCTTCAGAATCTAGAATGTAATGTTAGTATGAAAGACAGTGGCAAGGATCGGAGGGAGAGGGGGTTGGGGTAGATGACCAATACACAAAGGTTACAGGGTAAAGATAATGATTATACTACTGGGCAGAACTAAGGGTCATCCAAAAAGGAATTTACAAAACAGCAAGTAGATATCTTAATTTCAAAAATATTCACTTTTAAACTTGATTTTCTTAATTTGTGTGTTATCGTGTCTGCATTCCTGCGTCAGGGAACAAGGGTTGACTCAGAGCGAGCATATAGTACGCTTTATAACATCAAATTAGAGTCACAATTTATTAAATAAGAAAGTAAGGTGCCATCGAGAATAGAGGATCCAAAATGATGAAACCTTGACAAGATACAAGAGAAGTACGAACTTTCCGTTACAGGGATTGGGACACACGCAACTAGTGACATGTGCTCTATCAACTGAGCTAGGTGACCCCACATGACAACTTACTCACCACGTTAGTTCCCAATATCCCAACGGTTAGCCTTGACATGTAGCTCTGTGTAATTTTGAAGACAAGACTCAATGCGTCATGCAACTTGATCGTAGAAAGACTTTCACTCGACCGATCAATCTATCGAAGCGCATTGAAAGTTGCGAAGTAATTATTGAGAAGGTAGGATTTGAAATGAAGAGTTTGAAAAGCTCAATTAGAGCAGAATATGTAAAAAGGTGAGACATTTCTATGGAAAGGTTCCCATGATCCATTTCCCTGAACTACAGTGTGACTTCTCAGCAGGTAAGGGTATGGAGGCACAGCACTGTAAAACTGTGAAAAGCAATTCTTAAAAGCCGTTTCAAACTTTTTGGTCGCAGTAGGCCAACATGTACATAATACAGGGTCTTTGCCAAGATATTCTATCAATGGGAAAAATCATTCTATTTTAAGACAGAGAAAGCTTAGGACAAGAGCAATGTTAAAATACAGTCTCCATCTCGATAGCATATTCTTTGAGGCAAATTTCCTACGATCATTACACTGCAAGGGATGTACTCAGAGATGTATCAAGAAACATAGTGCCGCAGTAACGCAATAGCCCCGCAGTTTGGCATACATTTACTAGTTAACTTAAAGGATATTGTTATATCTTCCTCAGCATGATGGAATAGGCTAGTTGGCTCTCACGTTCCAATAGGTTTGCTCCTCATGAGATGTAAAATTTGCTCGTTCTTATGTCATTCCTTCACTTGTTCGCAACCTGAAAGTCCTTCACTTTCTTCCTCTGTCTCTACTTCCCTCTATTCTTCTCCTTGGCACAGTTGACTCCAACAAATGTAAATTGCGTAGGATCTATAAAATTTAGAATATCCTATTTAATCATGTAGGAAGATATTAATTCCCGTTCTAGTTTACACGTATCACTCAAGCGTGGGTTTTTCTCCTGTACTTCCGCATACTTGCACGTTTTTAAATTAGTATGTAAGTGAGTAGTATTTGGATAGAAAGTTTTGTTTCTGGTTAAACAATGTTACACGATCAGAAGGATTCAAGAGGTACTTGATTTGTTGTTTGTTATTTGTTGGTATATATATACATATATAAATGAACTTAGATTACTGTTAGGTTAGTTTCTTACCATTATCCCATAAATTCAGTAATAATTTGTATATCTAATTATTCATTATTTAGCTTCTACCTTCTGTAGAATCAAGTCGAGTAGAATCAAGTGCTGTGAAAGATGTAAACGAATGTCTGTGAATTCAGGCTTTTTAAAGTTTTGTCATTCGCTGATTTCGCCTTAATTCATTTCATGAAGTTGCCACTAGTGCCACTAGCATGCAATCTCTTGAGTCAGAGGTACTGCGCAGGTAGGTTGCGCAGGATTCTAGGGTAAGGGCGGTCCTTACAAGCACCACATTCTCCAGCCTCTCTTGCCTCACTGTCTGTCACAAGATTTCCATTTGCCTCCTTCGAATTGTCCCTAACTCGTTCCTTTCCGTTCCCGCTCTTCTTAGCACGTTTTCTTCCGTTGTATGATCCGTCCAAGATATCTTCTTAGCAACCATTATCCGCAGCTTCCAACTTTTCCTTTATTTTTCGGCCGATATGGTCCAGAGTTCACATCTATGCATCATGATAGATGTTACGTAGCACTGCAGTAATCTCCTTTTCGTTGGCATTATCATTTTATGATGTTTCAAATCGTTTCCTAGCCGATGAAAACTTTCCCTTGCTATTCTCATTCTCCGCTTTGCTTCGACGTCACATTTACCATTTTCAGTGACGTGGCTTCCCAAGCAGTTAAATTTGTCCACCAGTTGAATTTGATCATCCCCAATGCGTAATCTGCACTAGGACTTTGCCTCTTGCTGACTACCATCAAGACGGTCCTTTTACGATTTATTTCGAGTCCTTTTTCCTTTCTTTTAGCAACTACCTTGTTTAATATATTCTACAGTCTTTGTTGAGAGCTTGAAATGGGGGTAGAGTCATTTGAAAACATCAAGTTATTCAGTTTGTTACCACCAACACTGATTCCTTCCAAAGCGTCTAGTTCTCTGAATATATTTTCCACGTATAGGTTGAAAAAGTCTGAATGAAAAAAACTAGCCCTGTCTTACATCTCTTTTGTTCTTGGCATATTCACTCAGTTCATTATCCACGAGAATACTAGCAGGTAACGGATGAAGCGGAGATCTTTGCCGTCGAGATCTAGTACCAGCAGGTCTTGAAATGCTTTCTCTTGTTGGACTTTATAGAATGCCATAGCAAAGTCTATGAATAGATCTCCCTTCATCTCTATTGCTCTTTCAGCTAGCATTTGAATAATGAAAAGTGCGTTTCTTGTACCAGCATCTTACTTCAAACCGCACTTTTCTTTCCCAATTTCTCTTCTGATCTTCCCACGAACTCTGTACATGGTGATTTTTAGAATCAGTTTGATTACGTGCCTAGTCAGACTTATGGATCTATGTAATTCACGAGTTGTTGCACCAGAATTTCTAGGTAGTGCAATAAAATAAATTCACTTAGATCTTCAGAGATTTCTTCACTGTCATAAAATCTTTGACTGGATCTTTTAGTTTTTCCATGCCAAAGTCATCTAGAGATGTCAGCATTTCTGTAACAATCTCATCGGTTCCAGTGGCCTCGTTTTCCCCATTTTCTTCAATGCTGACACTACATCAGATTTTAAGATTGTAGGCCTCTCGAAGATCTTGTTTATGGCTGCCTTGTTTACATTGTTGTCCTCGAACAGTTTCTCATCGTGTTCCGTCCAACTTTCTCCGCAATGATGTTCCCATTTTCGGGATTGTATACATCCTGAGGAAACAGAACTTCCACAGACACCAATTTCTTTGATCTTTTAATAATTTTTTCCTGGATCTCTATGTTTGAAGTGTTCTATCTCTTTACATTCGTAAATAAGCCATTCTTCTTTCTTTCCTCTTCAATTTGCTCAAATTATGCTGTCGAGTGTTTTATACTCAGTACTTCTTCTTTCTGATGTTTCCTGTCTCTCTTTCATTAGATCTAAAGTCGACGATACTATCCATTTTCTTCTAGTTTATTTTTCCTTCTTTGGTACGACCTTCTTTGCCGCTGAGACGAACGATTCTTGGATGTTTTTCAGCAAGAGTTATCTTTACCTTCATCTTCAAAGTTTTCAATTTCAATGTACGTTGAATACTCTCCTTTTGTTCGGATCTTCTATTAATTTTGCATATTGCAGCTTTGGTTCAGTCTTCTGCTTCTTACGTTGCTTCGGTTTAAGTTTCACTTTGCAGATGACTAGTAGATGTTTACATCCACAGTCTACGCAGGGGTCTGTTTTGCAGTGTTGGTTCTTCCTTTCACCTCACGGGCTTCTCAAAGCCCAGAGTCATCTCGGGTGTTCTTCAAACCATGTGTTTAGGGGTTTTTGCTCCTTTGATGTGCAACATTGAAAGAATCTCTCTTCTCTGCCATTCTGTTCAATACGGCCATGCTTTAATTTGATCTTCCTTTTTCCACTTGCCCTACTTTTGTATTTAAATCACGCATTATTAGTATGGCTTCTTGTGATTTATACTGTGATTGCGCTCTGTCCATGTATTTATAAAACTCTTCAATTTCGGCCTCCTCACTATCTGCTGTTGGTGCATAAACAACAATGATTGATATTTTGAACGGTTTCCCTTCCAGTTTCACTAGCAATACCCTCTCTTATATTTGGCAATATCCCTAGGTGCATTTTGCGCTTTCTTAGCCTAATAATAGGCGTACTACTCTTCTATGAGCGTCTCCTCCTGAGTATAACCATCTATGTTTGTCGCTTATGAAATCTCCACACTTCTTACACCTAGTTTTGCATAAAACAACAGTATTGATTCCAATTCGTGTCATTTCTTGCTTCACGTTCTTCAATTTTCCACATTGATACAGCGTTTTACATTCCACGTGCTAATACTGATGGTTTTCGTAATCCGGATTACCTGAGTCGCTTGATGACGCTCCTCTCTGTGGATGCGAGGAAATCATGCCCGGGAAGGGCTGGCTCCTCGAATGAACAATCTCCTTCACGCTGTTATCTGACTTCCTCTGTTCATCGTCATGATATTCTTGCCTTCTACCATGTGAGTTAAAGAAACCACCGTTCTCCGCCCAGAGTATCATCTGCTTGGTACTGTAACCATTGTCTTCTGTGGTGTGGATGGCCCGTCGGCTTACTGAAGCTCATCCGCCTTTTGATAGTTCTTGATTTTAATTCTGCTTGGCGTCCAAACATTCTCCTGACATGGTTACAGAAGTAACCAAGCAGGAGCGCCGGTTTAGTCGCCGACGACCCAACCATGATACAGGTAGTACAGGCTTTGGTACACGTAGCAGATTAGGACCCGACCTGACTTATAGACTGAAGAAACGTTTTCGTCACTTCTCTAGCCCTCATACTAAAGATTGAGTCCCAGTAACCTTTTGGAAATTATTGTCATTAATTCTTTTTTCCACTTTTTGTGTCTGGTTGCTCTTATTGCCGAGTTCTATGCTGATAGGCGAGCCATAGCAAATGGCCATGGGCTACCAGCAGTACTCTTCGCAAAACACTAGTAGTTCCCAACAACGCAGTCTTTTGAAGTACTCCCAAATTACAGTGAATTCCAAGCTTTCCAATCCACTTCTCCGATCCTTTGGTTACACATCCCCACAATGACAGGCACAACTTCTACTTTCTTCAGTTTCCACAGTCTCTTTATTTCTCTTTTTAGATCTTGATACTTCTCCACTT
>JAAAKL020006655.1:0-17762 GCA_010016065.2 Carybdea cf. marsupialis auct. non (Linnaeus, 1758) | reverse complement strand
ATACTATACTATTCCGGAATATACTTCAAATTCCGGCCTTTCATCTCATCAACATCAGCTCCGTCTTCCGCTCACTAGTACGTTTCTAAACTACTACGTTCAGCGCTGTTTTCCAGTTTAAGTGTCGCTCTTGCACAGATGCATATTTAGGTCAGACGATAATTTAATGCCCTACACGTTTCTCAGACCATTTGGGTGGCATAAAAGGAAAAACACTTTCTGATCCTCCATCGCCTAGTACTTATCTACATACTGTTGGCTATTCTCGCTCTGTTTTCGCCTCTGATTTCTCTTTCTTTCTTTTCTTGTCTCAGACTGTTCGGTGTTCGGTGTTCGAGCTTCTCGTCAAACAAGTCTCCTTCTGTCTGAGCTCTCTTCGTGAAAAAAGTCTAATTTCCCTCTCCCTTTTCTAGGGCATCTCATCTTAGTCGTTAATGTATCTTATCCTGAAATAGGCTTACCTCGGAATACAACCCGTTTGAGATGGTCCTTCCACATTCTTCACATCTTCTTGGTGTGATCGGCAATTCCTTTTTCGATTTACCATTTGATAGTGACTGTCTGAGCTCCGCTAAAATTAGAAACATCGAATAATTTTACCTGGTCTATATAGTAAAGTATTTAATATCGTACAGTTATAAACGCAATAACAGGAAGCCCTACGTCGGATTATCTTTGAACTATATTCGCGCTGCTCTCTCTACTAAGAAATATTCTTTTTTTCAGGTTTGCGACTTAAATTTACAGGCAATTTAAGAAACTGCGTCTTTCACACACTTCTGATACTACGCAAAGAAAGTAGACTAGTGTGTCTTAAGTTTAAAGGCTTTTTTCATATGAAAACTAACTTTTAAACCCAAGAAATAACGAACCAATGACTCCTCTTTTCCCTAGAATATTTGGATTTTTATACAACAAATTATAACTTCTGATACTCGAAAAAGGGATCTTGTAAAAGCTTAGGGGAACGGTCCCCTCTTGCACCCCTTCGTTCTTATGTCCAAGGTCTATCATATACATGCATTCACCATCAAGTGCCACTATTTCACAACCATAGCCAGAACAGATTCGGCTGGGGGGCGTGTAAAAAGATTTTTGGAGGGCAAAGAATACTGGATGGCAAGGGCGCTTTTCTTCAGTGCAGAAACTTTACTGTAAAATCTACATTGATTTATCAAAAGCTAACAACATTGATATACATTGATACCTTGACAAAAGAATTCCATGTAAACGGCTGCACGCAGCGGACGAAATTTCTTTCTAACTAGCTACGGCCTGGACATTTGCGTGATGTTCAACTATCAATTAGGCCAAACCCGTGTTCTTTCGAATCTTTGAAGTCCATCAATATTTTCGGTCATCCAGGAGGTCTTAAATGAATAAATGCTTGATGATACTCCTGAAATACCATGAAATTCTAGGGCTTCCTGAGATTTTGCTTCAACAATTTAAACCTTCCCTTTAATGTTAATGTCAACAATCTTCTACAGTCTTCTCCTCTTCCTCCACCACCACCTCCTCCTCCTTCCCCACTTCTTCCTTCTTCCCCACCTCCTCCTTTTCTCTATAGAGCAGGTAGGAACCTTTTCACACATTGTCTCTCGTGTTAAAGGTTTTAAATTATCATAAAAAAGACAATGACTAGCAATTTCAGTCTCCTTTATTAAGTCACACAAACATTTAACATCGAGTTTACTCTGTCACAAGCGTCCCACGCGTGCAATCCTCTTGGCTACAGCTACTCATCTACAAAATCTCTCCATTTTGTCCTTTGTCTGCCTATCGACCTTTCCCCTTCCACCATTCTCTCTCTCTCCATCAGTTGTAAATAATCAAACCACCTTCTGCAATCTGGAATCTCTTGCACATGCCCAGATATGCCTTACACCAGCTGCTGTTCTGTGCCTTTGTTTCTCCTTTCACCTCTTACTGAGACACCTATTATCCAGTCAAGCATTCTAATTTCGGTCCTAACGAGACGACCCTCTTCCGCTTTAGGTACTTCTCGTATTGTAGTATTTGGGATTCTGTCAGTTCGAGTTACACCTAATGTTACTCTGTGGCAGTATATGTCGACACGAGACAGTTTGCAAACTTCCGTTATAGTCATTGGCAAGGAGTAAATTCCGGACACAACAATTTTAAAACCTCCTTCTATTCCAAATTTTACTTCACCTAGTAAGAAACTGCTATTACCTGCGGGGTCATTACTTTCGTTTTTGAAATACCCGAAACTTTCATTACACTAACTGGAGAAAGTCCGTCCATGACGTAGACTCACTCGTTAAATATTAACGATGTCAAACTACTTTCATTGCAAACTGAAAGCGACGGACGCTCGTTAGCCAACTTTGAATAGCAAATGGATCACGTTGGCATTTTTGATCGCTGTTATTATTTCACAATAATAGCCCTCTAATAACTGTGTGTACGGCCATGTGGGAAAATCAAGTACCACATTTAGTGACAAGTGGCCCAACAATGCTTTCATGCATGCTTAAATCAAACCAGTCTGAATACCCTATTCGTTAATTTGCTCAACCAATCAAATTCTTACTACAACGACGATGCCCCCTGTGCTTTTTACGACAGGAACAGTCAAAGGTGCGTAGGTAATGAAACGACTTCGCAACAACGATAACCATGGCAACGTATCACTGCAGCATGCAACCCCGCGACTGTTCGAGGGTGAGGAGTGCTATTTATCATATCTAGTCATAATAACTGGAATTCTTCCCAACTTAATGAAGCACCTCGTATTTTAACACAATCGTTCTGTTTGGTGTTTTCTACATGAGCCATATTAAATAAAATTAGAGAGAGGGATGCCGCCCATCACGACTGTCAAAAATGACGTCTGATTTCATCTATCACTCAAAAGCTATTGTGCCAACCCCCCTCCCCCTCCGCGGAAAGAAATACTATTTTTTTTCTTTTCTTTAAAAACAATTGTGAAGTTTAGGAGTTGCGAACAATTTGTCTAGAAATGTTCTTTGCATCTATTCTTGTAACATCATTTCTTTGTTTTGAATGCATGTTTGGGTTTGTGGTTTGTTGACGGAGCGGTGTAGGTGGGATTTTTCTAGGTCATTTGGGTCAATCCCCCGCCAATGATTTCTATTCCAAAATTAGCCCCCCTGCTCAAACGAGGTCAGCTACGTGGTTGATTAAAACCCATCCCAAATCGTACAGTAGTTGTACCCCGTGCTTCCTGTATTAGAATTATCTGCGTCACTTGATGCTTCTCGAGGACAAGAGTTTCTTACTGGACTTTTCTACTGTCAAATAAAATGGGGAATATCTTAAGCCATACTAAGTATTATCAGATCAAGGTCCACTCGGTATGCTGAATCTCTGCATGACTTTTCTGTTTGTATTGCTTAAACAAACATAAATCTTTATGCGAACAAATTCTTCACTAGGACTGCCAAATCTGGAACTCTCTGTCTTCAGACTGCTTTCCTCTTACTTTATGATCTTGACACTTTTAAATCTAATGTCAATCTCCATTTTCTCGGAAATCTTTAATTCTTTTGTCTTTAACTACATCTATTTTCCTGTTTACAGTTTATTTCTAATTCTTTCAAAGCAGCTCAATACCTTGAAGTGGCACCCCTGCCTTGTAGCGAAGGATCAAAAAATGTTTTAGAAATTATCACATCTACGATAGTCACTTAAACTAATATTGTCAATAACAATATGTTCCTAAACAAACCGAAATCTTACAACATCAAATGGGGAATAATATCACCATTACAGAAAATATCACGCTCGAAGACTAGTTCTAACTGAGCTTAAATCTCTACGTAGCAAAAGGCATCCTTGAGACGCTATTGATTTTAATCGGACCATAACGCTACAAACTGGTTTCTAACAATGTTTTGCTAGTCATAATTCAAAACTATATTTTTTCAAGAAATTCAAGTGAATCTCGATATTTGTTGAAGATGTCATTTTCAAACTCCGGCAAACTATCCATGCCAACACGAAAATGCATATTGTGCAAAATATTGTGCAAAATTTGGCTGTCATTAAAACCGTGACATCGCAGATACAGGTATTCTACTTCCATACACTGTCACTGTTACTCATAGTGATGAGTAGCTGGGCCTCACGTTACTATACCTGTTTGTTATATGCGGGGATGCGGGACTGCAATCGCCAATTTAAATAAATGATCTCGCAAAGCAGCCAAAGGAGCCAAAATGTCCCCATCTCTAGAGATTTGAATTCAAAATAGTTTGAATATTACTGTTGTCTTTCTAACCACAACTTCATCAAAATATTTTCTCTTCAATTGCACTTTTTCGACAAGTTGTTAGGTTACTTATGGAGACGGATGCTACAATGCCGGCCCCAAAAAAAATTATTAGAAGGTTATAGCCAGCGAGGAATCGGATGGGAAACAATGCGTGCAAGATAGGATGATCAGGATAGGGGTTTGTTGTATTTCAATAACTTTTCGGTAATGTCATAAATGATAGCTGCCCATATTTGAAATTACGCTACATAATGACTTCAGGCCTTTTAAACCTCAGGAACGTTTTCGCAAACCACAAATAAACAGTTGAAAATAAACACAAAGCGATCGTATAAGGCATGACTATCACGATTGAGATAACATCTGTCTACGCATATCCTTTTCTTTGGCATAGACACGATAGCTTCGCTCATCAGCTGCGAAGCCACGACATAAAAGAATCATAATACCCCTTCACATCCCTTAATATTGCTTACCTTTTGCCCTTAGCAACTCCGCCCTTAAGAAGGGTGAGGCCTCTCTCGGGCTTCCACCATCCTCCTGACTGATACCACTACTTGAATGATGAGGTCCTAAGAGTGAAATGTGCAGCAGTACTACGTCAAACCCAAAGTCCATAAAATTCATTTATGCACAACCTTCAGTAAGTTACCTTTTACATTTGTCACTAACAGAAGGGGAATCCTTCTGGTGTCGATTCTACAATAAGGTTTTAAACTTGCACCTTCTGCAAATCTTCGAGATCAAGTATAATTGATGCAAAGTCAATAGCGTAAAGTCACCCGAGTCTTTTAATAGTTAATAATCACAAATATTAAAACATCCTATTTTAAAAAGTGGCCAACTTCTTCTAGCAAGAAGATTAGAAATCTCAGTATGACTTGAAGGCATATTACATGCATTGGTCTGCAACACCAAAGACGCATCAAACAGCTCCATCTCTCCCCCATAGCAGGTATTTGTGCCTCGGCAAACTCGCACGATTGTGACTACACTGCACGATTGTGACTACACTGCACGATTGTGACTACACTGCACGATTGTGACTACGCTGCACGATTGTAAATGCACATCCTCCTGTCTGAGAAACCATTTGTTACATATTCACGTCTAACTAAGCGCCTCATACGGTGGAATGGTCAACCACGCATCTCATTCTTCGCCCGAGACACATGGCAATCGAAGTGTCAAATTCCTATGCGTTGCTTGGTTACATGAAATCAACATTTCATATCTCTACACTAGCATGTTCATGTCATAACACCGATACATAAATATCTTACATGGGAACCATACCTTGATAACGTGACGTCACCTTGCGACCATAATTCAAACTACCTACATGGGAAAAATTAGAATGCAAGTTGAACATCACGCAATTTAAAGATGAGAAGTGAAACAAACAATAATAAAGGCGTGAGATAAGATCGAAGAATAGAGCATTAAAGTGATGATGCCATTTACCGTTTACTCGAGGAAAAAGTTTTATTCGAAATCGTAGTGGCAAACTGGTCATCAAACGCCGGTGGACAAAGTATCTCGTTAACAACACATTCGAAGTACGAGTAAAGACAAATAAAATGTGAAAATTGTCGAGGGTAGGCGAGGTACGGCGCCACCTGCCCTGTGAGCTTTTGCTTCACTATTCCGCCTTCCCTGGCGAACATATGTCACAGAAAAAAATTACATCCATTTCACCTTCTCTGCCGTCTTTTCTGTGCGATCTTTCCTTTTGGTCAGTGGGTACTGGTACATTAAGGCGTAATTTCTGGAAACTGCTAATGCGTTTTTAGTCGTATTCCAGTCCCATATTTCGGCAACAGTGAATACGTGCTCTGCCTTCCCAGATATTTTTAGGAAGGTCCGACCGCCTGCCCTCTGTCGAGGCGCAAAGGACGTGAGTGCTAAGGATCACTGATATACGGCCTCGTTTACAGGAGCCACTCTCGATTCAGATTCGATTCGGCTATTGTTTAATTGATAACCCAATGATCTGCCGGCTTTCCGTATGATTTCGTACTAGTCATTAACTGCATGCCAGTCTAACATAGACGCTTGTTGATGTAACAGTTTAAGTTCATCAAGGCATAGTTCCTCTCCACGGCACAAATTGTTCCAGTTAAAACCTTTGTGACCATCACGAGCGACAGTGGCTATTAGCGACTCACTAGTCATACAAATGGTAACCGCACGTCTATATTGCTCTTCGTGTACAAATCGGTGGGACTGTGCTCAAAGATAACATCTGATTAGCTTTCCAATTACATGATCCGCGTTCTGCTGCCAAGGTGCTTGCGTTTATACGATAAACATCATTTACTCCAAGGTTGGATGAGTCATTCAATGCGCAATCGAAAAAAACAAGAGAATAGATAACGCTAAGGTGTCAAACTATCCACTCTAAACCATGGCTGCTTGTCAGGGGTTTAATTAATACTTAGTAACTTAAATCTATGTTCTCCAGGAACTCTAACGGTTGCCATCCTTTCTAAGAAACTCCCCATCATCTACCTCTGATAAATGATAGGATTATCTCCCTTGCCAGTAGCAGGGCCAACGAGAAAGTATTGGAATCCCAAGTAACGATCTGATTAACTTTTCTGCTCCGAATCGTGTACCCCCCCCCCCCTTCCACACACACACACACACACACACACACACAACCACCTACCCATCCAAAGAGTCTCTCGTCAACACTACGACTCTGACTAACTTTGCAGTGCGCAAACATTTAAGAATAACATGCCATTTTCTAACTGCTATTTTCTTAGGTAACTCGCGTGCCCGGCTACTTAAGTATAGTATAGCCTTCCATTTCTTGCACACCTAAGTAACACAGCATGCCACAGCACTTTTCTTCACGGACCATCTGTGGTACGCCCCTCGGGCCACATTTATATTTGTACTCTGCACAAAGTTCATGTACTTACTCATCTTCGGCAACATTGCGAAACCGATTCGACGATGCTTCTGCACCCGATCCCACCAAATGTGAGGTAAGGTGCATGCGCTTGGTTTTTCTTTGTTTGTTAAATATCTGGCACGCAATTTAAGCTCTTTCTTCAGCTTTCGTTCTATGGTATTACACAGCTTGGCTTCTTCGTCATCAAAATCATCAAATGTGTGCTAAGAGTGCTATAGTTAAGCCGACAGCTTGGGGAGGTCAATTCCTACGTCTTACCTAAACAACCTATTTTTTCTGTTTTGTTGTAAAGCTTCATCAGCGTTATATCAGGGTACATCATTAAAGAACACTCACTATCCATCAGTGCATACATTAGTTCTGATGAGAAGCATAATTGTATAACGCGCTGATAGGGGTCGCTGCGGAGACCTCTTGTACCCAAAACGGCGACTCAACCATTGCAGTAAACAGTGCAATAATTTGGTCGACGGCTTGGGAGGCCATTTTAAAATCTCCCCACCATAAGCAACATGTTTTTTGGGGGGGCTTTTTCTGTCTCACTGTTAAGCTTCATAAATGGTCTTCCTTACTGTCCTCCTCTGTCCACTCAGAACATGCTTCTCCACAGAATGGCTTAATTTAGTTCTGAACGCTTTCCGTGTCTCCTTGACAAAACTGGTACCAAACCAAGCTCACGTTACGCGCCTGATACATATGAAGGTAAATTCATATAGGTATATGTAAATTAAGTTCTCGTCGTTTGACACAACAAAAAAAAATTAAATTACTTACTTCTATAAACGTTTCTAAATAGTTCTCCTTTTTCTTTTTTTTCTTCGACCTCCTTCGCAAGTCTCCTTGCCTCAATTAATAGGTTAACAGACTTGTTGTATCGCGGCTCTGGAAAACTCGCTCCTGCATTGGCAGTCTTCTGCTGTCTTTCGGGCTGTGGCGAAGTTGGAGCGCTTTGAGACTGAACAGTTTTGGATCGTTTCAGTAGACCTCTTTTCTTCTTCTTATGGTAGTTTTCCTTTGCACTCTCCGGTCGACTTTCCACTGGTTTCGTGCAGTTCTCATGGTAAGATGTTGGCATGGCAATGTTTGGGCTCGAAGGCCGAACAATTCCTGAGCTGGAAAACAATAAGGAAAGAAAGATTAGTATGGTTGTGAAAGACAATTTCAGTCTCAAAGCGAGTCCGGAAGCAATACGAAAGACAATTGTTACAGACCATCCTACGCTTTAGCCTCTCTCTGAACTATTTTCATCACAAAAAGGCCAGAAAATTCAAGCAAGACCATTTTGCATTACGTAGCTCTGTACGTTAAAGCCACTTGAAGCCATCAAACAATTACATAAACATGGAAAGTTTGCAAATCGTAGTAAGATGCGTACACTTTGCAATGACTACGCATGTTCCATGGCATGAAAAAGCCTCTTCTAAAATATTAGGGCCGTGAGGCGAGAGTGAGGCTAAAACACAGCATGGTACAGTACGCAACTTTGCCAAACGGTCTGGAAAACTACCACTACATACTTCATATCTGAAACTGGTGTAATCGACCCGTTTTGTAGCACTCTCATCAGTGTGGGTCGTGCAAAAACAACCACACAATTCTGAAGTGAAAACAAGCTCCTGAACAAGATCAGACAACAAATAGGGAGGGTCCATGAGAAATTTAAAAGGTAACTGATTGACAAGGAAAGCATAACGACGACCAACTGCGAGTCAACCTCCGTTTTGCGGTGTAATTAAAGCGGTGTAAATAACTTACCAACATCCCTACAAACAACTATGAAATGAAAGTGGGTCATAATATATACCACCAAAACCAGGCCCTCTTTACCTTGTAGTGAAGTAGGACTATTCAACTTCTTTGCGCACCTTGACCATTAACATAACTCACGAATCATATAGAAATGGATGTGAGCAACAACGTAACTCACATCGACACTATCTGAAAAGATTCCCTGCAGTTGAATAATTTGTATCAATGAAACAGGAGACATGTTCTACACAAGCAGCACACCACAGACACTAAAATAACTACAAATATTACAAACAGCAATGCCATTGTATGTGACATGTTAACAATATGATCTTCGCTGCTTACGGTCGGGTCACTCAGCTTACATAGAAACTTTGCAAACATGATTATGGGGTCTCCAACTGCTTTCATTCATATAAAAGGGAAGTATTGGATAGTATGTCACAGGAGTTATCATTTCCAGTTATTGTATGTATACAAGTCCTTCTGTGTACATCTACAGGGTTATGATATCACATTTTCCTCTTCACAGTTGTTTATCGAACTTAATCTACTCACCAATAGCGTCGACCTTTACAATTCTTAGTTTGATAACATTCGTTGTTATGCCTAGGTACAGAATTAGGATACCTAGTTCGTAGAACCTTAGGCAAATCAAAGGTAGAAAACCTTCCAGGAATATGCTGCTAAAAATAGAAGACTCCACGGCCGATGCAAATCCTCAATATATGACGTTAAATAACATAATATACATTATATGGGTTCCCAAACACCTTAACACTTTGAAGGAAGTGCCATGCATCGTAATCATGAGACGTATACAATAAACCCCTAAAAGCTAAGTTAATCGCGGTTATCGACGGTGACAAATGTTGTACATCTCTAAGTAAGCGTCTCTCTTAAACCAGTCCCAAAACAGTAATTGAAAAATCCATTTTCATTATCATGTAAGAACAGTATGGCCTTTGCCTCATACTTTCCCTTTTTTACTACTACAGTAACGGCTGTATGTTAACCAACTTGGTGGCACGAAGAAATTTCCATTGTGCCTGAATGAAGACAATCAGCGTAAGGCATTATGTCATCCTGTCATTTAATTGCTTTTATCAAATAAATCCCTCTCCAATTAACTCTTCATTATCATCTAAATATGATTTACACTCCTATTTTTTTTCTCTTATTTACCAGGTTAAGTTGAAGTCAATTTCGTCAACTTAACCCAAAATAAAAGTCTGTATGGATGTGATAGCCACAGGGCAGAGCCATTCCACCAAAGAAGGGCTCGCAGTCTGTCTTTAATAAAACTCATAATGAACGTTCATGAGAAGAAACCTAAAATTAACCTGAAGCAACTTTACCTATCTGTATATTCTATGTATTGGTCTTACTAATAAACTGTAAGATACAGTAAACAAATTAGTACCCTGTTTGTATCCTCTTTACAATTCTTCCTTCCCTTCCATGTTACAATATCCTTGCTTAAAGTACAGCGTTGTCCACTATCCTACGGTTCCGATGCACGTCTTTTCACAGCTATTGCACTGTCTAGCAAGAGGGGGGTTAACCTATGAAGCTAGCCGTCCCTTTCTGCCACATCGGTAAAAGCACCAACAATTCCCCCACGACATAAAGTCTCGACCAAACTCTTCTTTAATCGATAAGTAAAGCTATTTTGCGCCAATGGAATCGCCACATGTCAACCTCAAGATTCACATGGTAGGCCCAAAGTGTATTTTGAAATAAATTCGAAAATTTCGACTCGTTGCCATTATAGGCCTATATATTATACACCGAAAGAAATCTACTTTACTCTTTAACTTGAATTCTGCTAAAATTAACAATTAGTTCTCTTATGTAAAATATAGAGGATGCTTGCATTACCTGGAATTCCATCTCAACAATCCACATGCCCTGACCTTAACATCAACTGACTCATATGACTTCGTATTAGCGGGTGCAAGTGACTCCGAAGATTTCGAATTCTTCTGCAATTTATAATCATGAAATTTGCAGGATCTGTGCACCCAAAACCATCGTAAAAATGGAAGAATGGTAGCCATACGATCAAACACGTCTCTTGTATCCGACGTCATGATTATTGCACACTTGCGGCTGAATATACTCCAATTCAAAGCCACGACAGTGGCTGTGATGATTTAACTAATAATTTACTAATCTAACTGACCATTGAAAGAGCTTATAAAGGATTAAGTTGCAAAGTTGGCTGCTTTGTTGTGCTGGTAACTTGCATGTCACGAAAAATACATGCCGCGGACGTCAGATGACGGAGAGTCTAAATACGATTAAGGCAGCTTGACTCGCGAGTTCATCCAGGGATGCTGGTTTACATGGCATGACTGGGGCTCAACAGACAACATGGCATCACAATATAAATAGCTATGACCTTATACAAACCGACTAGTTTGTTTAACATTAACGTAGATCGTCACATGTACAATCCTTTCCAGAGGCCAAGAGGTCTTTCTCTCCTTCTTTGAGCATTGCACAGAAAATTTAAGACTTTACCTTCGCAATAGATGAAGGACGACATTTTCGAAGTCAACAATTTTGGTATCACCGTAAGTAGAAAACTTTATCAGGTCAATTCTATAGCATCTTATCAGTCGCAAATGTGACGTTGTGCAGAAAATTTAAACAGTAACGTACATTAGCCTGATCCTGTTTCACAATAAATGGTTTGAACGCTAATTTGTACATCAGCCTCGCCTATCCGATTGCACCGCAATGTAAACATCTTCACATGGCTTTAGAGCCCCATAGGTTTCTTAATAAAGAAAGTGATGAAGATCTGCAACAATTGCAATTAAGGACGAAATTTATCCCCATATAACAAAATCAATTTATGTACAGATTAGGTTATAAATGTAATTTAATAGTAAGTAAATACGTTGACGTCCAATTGGCTTCGAAGTAAAGGAAATCAAATGAGTATCTTGAATTTCAGTCGTCCTAAAGTTCAATACGTATCAGAAAATCCCATTCTGTCAGCAACAGGAGTAGAGCCAGTCACGCCCATCAAGTGGGACTGGGTGATCATACGTGGAATTAATCAATAAGTAAGTTCAACAACGGTATTTTAATTGGAGGTACATTTCAATCAGGGTCATGCCCCCCGATTACCTCCTTCTTCTCCATAGGACTATAGAGAGAGTTGACGGCGACAAAAGCCTCTTGGGTTCTCATACGAGATGGATTGAAAAACGTCAGGGTTCATTTATTGTACTCCTACGGTCAATTTCTCACAAGATATCTTAGAGGAATATTGTGACTATAAGATTTCCAGCTGGTAGAACAGCAAATCATTTTTTCTGGTCACTGCATAAAACGCAAGAATAGTTGTCAAAAGAATAGCTCATCCGTATCTTGACGTAAGGGTCCGAAAAAAACCCAACCGGATGCGAATCACAGGAAAAATTAGAATTTCACCTTACAGCTATAGTTAAGTGAAGAAATTTTGTTGGTTGAAGATCATAGTAAGTGTACAATATGGGATTTTACGAAGAATAAATCGATTATCATCCTACAATCACTGTGTCGTCAGAGCACTAGATCTTGGGGTGACATATACGGTAATATTTCGGTATAATATTTCGGTGAAGTACCCTAGTCAACAAGACCCACTAAGTTAAAAGCTGTACTCTTATCAATAGTGTAGATTAAAATCAAGACATCTTACATGTATTAGAGTGAGGTCTCATACAGCAGCCAACTCTATAATTGATGTAGCTGTGTGCTCTTGTCTTACGATGTTATTAATTGTAATTAGTGTTAGGATGAATCGAGAATGTATACTCCCTTTAAAAGTGAAACGAAATCATGATAGTATGCTTCTTCCAGTTTTACTTTGTTTATTTTTCAATAACATGAACAAGAAGCATCACTGATAATTCTTATGTGTCTTAATTGCTACCGTGTTCAAGCGAAGTTACTTAGAATTCACATTTATCATCGCGTACAGGGTAAAAAGAAGTCTGGTATCTAGCGGTCTGGAATGCCTCTTCTGGAAACATTGTAAGACCACGCCCTTTAGTTTAGACTCCCTTCAAGTGAATTTAGTCCTTCTCTATGTTAGATAGAAAGAAAATATTAAAAAAGAAATAAAAAGTAACAAGGTTTCTAAATCTTACGAACAACAGTCATTTAAAGAGGGTTCAACCGTCTACAAGTTCAATAGTTTAATAAGCCTCTCGAACTCTATCCGTCATCACTTATTTGTCTATTTGTGGCCTAATTTCATGTTATGTTCTCTTGTACGTCCGCATATTGTTAATCTTGATCCTCTCTGCTGTATATATAAATAGACTCATTGTACTGTGGTCCTTTACAGACGTACGTCAACTGACAAGAATCGGCGAAAAGCTTTTTGGTCAAAATGAGTTGCCTGTTCCATTATCTCTTTAAAATTCAAGTGTATACCACAGGGGTCGCAGGGGAGCACCCCATTCAAAACCTCATATTTTACAGGTCGCTCCTGTGGACTGAAGGCTGAAGGACACAAGTCCATATTTCATACACTATTCGTGCTCACTAGTTGCCTTCAGTTCAAGGGAGTACGAGTTCAAATCCCGCAGGGCCATTAGTGACGTCAGGAAGGTCATAAGGTCTTAAAGTGCTCCATGCTCCAGTAACAAGTCCCATGTACATTGGCGCCGCCCTAGCCCCTGCAAAGGGGAGTTAAAACTGCAAGCTGAACTTGACAGTTAAAAATCGCAAGCTGAACCTAACAGTTTTTGTTTTGGTTTTGTGGTTTTGTTTACCTCTATTTAACAAGCGAGTCTTTATGACGCCGTTTAAGCTTTACCACTCACAATCTATTCCTTCCTGTGTCGCACATAAACATCACGTTTCCTGGCAAGAGACACTCGTAATACTTTAAAATCGGTAAACAAACAGATATAGAAAATTATGCCACCATTTATTGGTGCAATAACTTTCTATACATCTCGTATCTTTTAAACTGATCATTTTAAATCCTCTCCTCTCAAAAACAAAATATTAAAATGTTGCGTGGTTGAGCACATGGCAGTCGAATAAACGTCAAAGGACGCCAAATAGTAAATGAACTACCGTTAATTGCTTTTCCTATATTACCACTGCTTATCAATAGTAGGCACATAAAAATCTCATGATGTGTTGCATAAAAAGTAGGAGGTAGATAGGCTTAGATGTTTATGTTTCGAGGTCATGTTTAAAAAATATAACATCGAAAGTTAAATCAAAAACGAAAGCATGGGCCTGGTCGCCTAAAGCACTTAACTGGTTTCAGGTGTTGAAATGGCTGTAAAGCACGGTAGTGGAATAGCGGTAGAGTGTCAAGCGGGTCGTGACTTTGAACCGACCGTGAGCTTGTCTGCCACGATCCCTGAGGTACTGTGCTCTGTCATCTGCTCTCGTGAAGTGGAAAACTATGTTTTAAGAGAGAGGGGACTGCAAGCATAAAGAGCATGAATAACATGAAGGGGAAAAGTAACTGCGCTCCTAGTATTGGCTTCAGCCTTCAGCAGGGTGAAATTAAAAAAAACCAAACTAAAAATAACTAGTTTCTCCCCCGGGCAATCTTGGAAGTTTTTAGAAATGTGAGGCCTGGGTCTACTCATGTATTCGCAACCTCGACAAGAAAAGTGCCGTGCCTCAAACAGCTCGTTTCCATAGCAACCACGACGGCAATAACGTCAAACTTGACGACATGCTCCTACTGACGCAATATCTCCTGAGTTTTTGCAACTCAGAGAGGCTTTCATGTTCGTCATACCAAACAATAATAAAGGACCGCTACTATTCTTTTCCCTGTGAGAATCTCAGGTGTGAAAATAGGTGCGGATGCGGCGATAGCTAGTAAACATCGCCGTGGGTCTGAAAATGCTTTCTTTGTGGCTCAAACTGGCAGCACCCGGGCTTTGCTTTCCGGCATTGGATGAAACCTCTAATCTCTTCTGAACACTCATGATTACCAGGGAAAATAACTACTATGAAACATTGCGACACTTGCCAAAGTCCAACAAGATTGTTTACTATTGCATCAGTATGGAGTTTTCTGACCTTGACGGTGGCCAAGCAAACCCTTCACTGACTGAGAAAAATCTTGTCAACATCATTAACGGCGCTAGACATTGTTAGGGAAGGGTAAACGACCGAGAAACGTACAGTGAAATGCACACAGAAAATATAGTGAAGACAGGATTTCTGACAATAAAATAAGAAAAATAAAACAAATAAAATCTGTTACACTATAACTAAATGAAAAACAAACAAAAAAACAACAAACTAAATGGCAGTGGCCTGATAAATAAAACTTGCTAGTTATTCCTTACATCAACCCCGACGAACTTATCAAACAGTTTTACACACAAATGCCTTGACATCGGAACGGCATAAAGCCTAGTCCCTTTCGCTCTCCAACTGCATCTCTCGGATCTCTTAGATTTGAGAATATGCTATACATCGAAGAGATTAAGTTTAACAACGACTCAACAGGACCCCTCGTCTGAAGTTCTAACACATTGATAAGTTGAAATATTGGACAGCAGACTATTTTCTAAGTATATAAGCTTGGTGATAGATTATCTTTTACTTCTGTTTGCTAGCTGCATGAACAAACCGTAACGAAGCCTTTCAAGTGAGCAAGTGATACGAACGTAAGAAGTATTTAAGGCCCGATTATTCCTGGCGAATAGATATGCGAGGAAGACGTTCGAAAACATTTAACGACTTGCTTTGATGTAACCCATACCTGCAATACACCTGCCTTTCTCCCTTGTTGCTGATAAAGCAAACAAGCTTTGAGACAGCCACCATGCATGCTGGAACTATTGGCATTGAACGATCATGTGTATCTATGCTGAATACCGGGCATGAACTTATGTGTCTCAATTTCTCTTGATCTGTCATAAGTCCTGTAGTCTCCCTGCTTGTAATAAATCTTTGGTATCTGATATTTGTGAGGCAATGCTCCCTTTTGTGCTCGCGAATAGCATCGATATTATTGAAGCGATCTCCAGCTGATTATACCTGTCTTAGCAATGATACAGAGTGCAGGGAACGGCCAATACAGCAGAGCAGTCGACTATTCTGCGTCATCATTGTATCGAAATGTTGCTTGTCGAGGGAAATGAAGTTGAAAGGAGTGAGCAGTGTTGCCAAAACGCGCCCCACCGCGTAAATTGTATCAAAAACAGCCTACAAGTCGCCCAAACTGGAATTAGCAAGTATTAATCTCATAAGAACCCGATGACGAAAAAATGTAAATTTGCTCTGAGTAAAACCATAGGCGTGCGGCTCAGGCCATACTGTAACCAACAAATTTTTCGAGAGTCAAAATTCGGACAAAAGCAATCACCCATATTCGGGAGAAATGAGGAATAAATATCTAAAATACAATCACCCAGGTATTTAGCTACGGAAAAATCTCACTGAAAACTGCCTAATACAAATGTGCAGGGGCATCAGATCAAAAAATCGGGCAGGAAAAGTTGTGTCCCTCTTAATACCAGTGGTCCCGTACCCTTACGAGTATAGCACGACTGAAGTAAAATCGGAATGCTTCAAATAGTTTTAGCCTTCTGGTACTGACCAACAAAAAGAGTTTGGTTTTCAGGCTGGAAGCTCAGGGGTGGCTACAGCTAGCGAGGCTCAATTCACAGTATAAAAGGCCCTTCGACTAGGAATTCCCTCAATTCATCATTAGTAATTGTTCAACACCAAAGCATTTCGGAAGCACATGAACAAAATAGCATCATACTTAACAGCATGGTGCCCTTCACTAATATTGGAACGCATGCAGACTTCAAATAATCTAAAGCAGTGCATTTTTTTAAAACAGCCTATTTTTCAGGCTTTATTCCATTCACTCCATAATGAAAATTCTTCTTTGGTCCCACTGGCTGGGCTTTTTACTCGGACTATTCACTTAACGACGTCGACAAATATTGAGCGATTTTCATGTCTTTTACCGTAGCTCTTATGGCTTGATAACAATAGGCTCTATGACGTGGTGACACTAGTCCTATCGCGTGATCACTGAAGTCCTTTATCCTCCCTCTGCCAGTAACGTCTGGACCACGATTCGTTTTCATTTTGGGGTTTCATAACAACACATCGGAGCATCCGAGTATATTTGATCGCAACCTCGGTTGGAAAACCGCCCAATCGCCGATTTGTCCACACTGACACTTCGCCTTATCATCTTCGTTGTTTCTTTCCCAATAATCGGAACTTGATTTGGTCGGTTTTCAAACGCTGAACAATGATAATAGATCGAAAGAGCAATATTGGTGTCCGGAATAATAATTATCCAAATGGTTACCCTTCCGCAGCCCACTTTATAAAGAAGAGGGCGGCATTAACGAATGCCAGGCATAGTTCCTTTGTCCCGCAATCATTTCTACAGAGCAGAGAAAAGCTGGTAAAAAAGCGAGGCGTTTACATTCAAGTGGTCGATTTGAAACAGTCAAGGACCCTCAACTATGAACTGCGGCACATTGTGATTGCGCAAGTAAACGCTATCATGGCAACCACAGTACGTGACTAACAGAATACCCGAACTCTCTTCTTACTCCTTAATCCTAACCTGCGGAAGATGAAACGCTTAGCTACACACGGGTAGCCTAAATCCCTATTCCATCAACTTGAATTTGTCGCCAAGTGCGAGTGCTCTGTGTCCGATTTGCTTGCTAACTTTGACTGCTCAACTCTCATCCTTTAACACGTGTTATCAGGGTTGTGGCCCACCTTTTTTGTTTTGGGGGGGGGGGGGGGGGGGGAGGGGGCAAGGAGGCTGAGTTCAAACTAGACACGTATAGTATGCAAAAG
>JAAAKL020006654.1:0-17762 GCA_010016065.2 Carybdea cf. marsupialis auct. non (Linnaeus, 1758) | reverse complement strand
TGGAAGACCAAGTACTTCACGAGATGAGTCATAGACAACATCCCTGAGCTTACTCCAAGAGCCTTCAATGTCCTCTGTTATCTCAACTGAATCTAAGGAATTTTCCAAGTTATTCCTGAGCTGCTTCTGCTTCTCAGTGTTTTTCAATGATGCAACGTTGATGCGTTTTTGGATTTTTGACATTCTCAGTCTTCATATAATTTCTCCAGATGTTTTGGGGTATTTTCTCCCCTCTTAATTTTTTAAATATTTATTTATTTATCATTAATTCTATTTATTTATGTTATCAATTTTTTTGATTTTTTTAAAAATATATTTCTATTATTTGTTTTTTTCCAAACATTGTACCCGTTCATCTCTTAAATGATTGATCTGAACTGCTTGCACAAGCGTATCCCTTGATCACATGTAACGCACAAAATTCCGCATGTTCTGAACAATATTTAAATTCTTGTCACGTGACAATGTCTTTGTAACGGCAGTTTTAAATCTATACTAAACTTGGTACTCAGAGGAAGACTGGCTTCACCGGTCGAAACATAAGTCACCAATAATACTTTACACAGTTTAGTAGTACTTTTCCGTTTAGCCTGATTTTTTGTCTAGTGTTTAGTATTTTGAACATCAGTCTATGTATCATTTTTTGATCCGGAACTGCGCTCAGCTTGGTACAGCCGTTTTGGATTCCCGTATGTGTGCTTGAATTAATATGATATGACTTATATGACGACAGAATTACACAAGTAATATGAAGCACAAACAACTGTGACACTTTAATAACGAGCACTGTCATGTACACATTGGATCTTTATTGAATGCTTCATTTATTTACCTTCGAGCAAAAGCTTTAAAATATCTTTAAAACCTAGATAGAGTTAGCTTTTTCCAGAATGGTAAATTACTGTCTCTTTCCAATGACCCTTGATGCCGAATCCTTTTATTCCCTTGCGGTGAATGTAAGACGTCTATGGTCTTCCATTACTTCTTGCTCTATGTAAAAGCTGGACTTTCACACTTATGCTGTAACGTCCTGTTCCAATACTCTTCTGTAGTAGTTGTAGGAACGAATCGAATAAGAAGAATGGGCCGGTCATTTTATAAATTACCTAGTAGGGAAGAAGGCCGTAATAGAATGACTTTTGAGCCTTTACGACTATGCTGTGAATAGTAGTTGATAGTAAAATGGGGAGCATTGCAATTCAGTATTCACCCGGATATTTCACTTCCAGATGGATTTGCGTAGCTTACTGAGGGCAATGTCAGTCACAGGGAAGGGAACACATAGTATAGGAAATGACCTTCCTCTACTCACCTTTCGAATTCATGCTACAATGGTGTACCCCTGTTACGTTACTTGATGTGTCTGTTTATAAGAATAACGTTGGAATCGTGCAATGATCACCGAAGTTGCCAACAATTGCGTAACTTCTGCTGAAAAGAGATACTTAAATGGGAGGTGATATCTTCTGTAGATTGATTTGATGATTTTCGCGATTGGGTGCTGTGCATGATAGAACGCTGTTTTGGGTAAAATTAGTGAACTTACAGTGGAAACCGACGCCTTACAGCCAAGCACACTCTTCTCACACTTTCATTGTTTTTAGAATGACGGCTACCAAGAAGTTTATGATTTTCAGTGATATGCTCCACGTGTGTTCATTGGGTATATAAATATAATCAACGATACTTCCGAGTCATCTACCGACTATGTTACGGCTGCACTTGAGACTTGACGAAATGGTTTTCAAAAATACATCAGCTTATAATGAGGTCGAGATGTGAGAGAATAGGACCAAACAGCTCCTTAAGGTGTATACCCGTTTAGTATTTAATAGTGTTGATGCTAATACCTGGAACATGTTTGTGCACAACGAAGTACATAGTATTTAGAAACATCTAGAAAAAGTCTATAATGTTTTGAATATTCTTACGTTTATGACTCAGGGAAAGCCATTCATTCCATCGTACTACAACGCTTAAAATAACGTTTTAAAGTCAGCTGATCACAAAGATTGTTTATTATACATGTTATACGATCATGTATTGATTCTCAGCGATCATTGATCTGTGATCGCCTCTTATTTTAAACGCTTATACTTAGTAGTTTATCACTTCTGAAGTCTGTCAGTTTTTGAGCAGTGGTTAGAGAAGTCCTCCTATCATCAGGCTACTAAATCTGTGATGCTCACGATCTATAACGCAATGTTGCGCGAACCTACCAGGCGACACAGGTCTATGATTGGTTTTGGCCTGTTGCGCCATTGATGTATTTGTGGTGTTTCTCTTTGCAGCAGTGGAAGCCATATTTTTCGAATTCGATACGTTATGCTGTTGATGTGCTTGTTGCTCTCTAAGGAGTGAATTATTTCCTTGATTTTCCATGCAATCTAGTTAATTTCTAGGACAAGAATAGCCTTATTTTCCCAGTCGAACGTATAGCCATTGGTCCAGCAGTGATCTGCAACCTCATTTGCTTTAGTGTTTCCATTTTCCACAGCTTTTCTTATATCCTGTGAACCTGTATTTCAGAGCTCTCCTTGACTCATTTTATACAATGATTTACTGCATGTTTGTCCAGAATCCTGTTTTGGCGAGTCAAGGAATATGAACTGAATTGCTAAACTTTTGATGATTTTGAAACACAGCATCTTTGTTGTCAAGTGTCACTTGTTCGATATCTCGCATGATGAGCTAAGTGGAAAATTCTCTATTCACTGCACGACATCAGCAGCTGTCAGGTGCTCTAATGATCACACATCAAGGAATGACGCATCAGCTCCACCCTACCAACTCGTAAGTCCTCGTTGTGCCCTTCTTTCGTATCTGTATATATCGTCAGCTTTCAAAAGGCACTCTCCAAATTCCCATTCCAGTTGTGTGCCCTTGAAATTTGTCGTTTCTGACATACACTCTAGGCTCCTGAGCTGATATTTATTCCTAGCCAATAAGTCCGCAACACGACTTAGAATTGATGAAATAAAAAAAGATCTGTTGTTTTGGCCCTATGTCAATGATAAAAGCATCCAAAGACTGTGCAGAATTTCACTATATTAACTGCTGTTAGAATCTTGCCACGATTCGCCCCTTTGCAAATTTCAACTGCAGGTTGCTGCTTGTCCCTCAGAAACACAAAGCACCTGGTTGTGACGCCACATGCGAAGGGTAAATAAGAATCTGTGTTCTGCGTCTGATCTTCAAAGGTACTATACAACAGCTTCGACTAAACATATATCCGTTTTCAAGGAGATTTGACTACACTACCCCTGATTTCTGATTTGTTCCTTTGTTTTAGAACTGCAGATACAGTGAAGCGGGAAGAGAAAGACGAGGTGTGTTTTGTTATTACGTCAATCAAGTGCTCTTGACTGGTGAATTATTTTTGCGTTAAAATTAGTTTCTTCCTCTGTTTCGTGTATACGCTTCTTCCCCAGTAATAGAAAAACGTGAATATTGAGTCAGCTGAAAGTAGAGTTCTTCATAATGTAACCCGCATTTTTCTTTTGTCAAGACTAAAGCGCTCCGTTTTGTTCTTCTCTTTACCCTTATTATATTCCAAGTATGCCGTTTACCTTTTTTATCAGATTAATGTGTGAACTGTTCCTTCTTTCTCTGTCTCCCCCAGTTATGGTAGAAGGAAACACAGTGAGAACTTACTTTATAAACCGTAGCGTGAAACATAGCTGATATTACTGAGAAAAAAAACTGAATAGCGTAGCAAAGCTGACTGCACAAGGATTGGCTGGCCTCAAATTGCTATACGCCCCAATTTCAAACACGAAACTTTTGGTCACGGAGTTTGAGTTTATTGATTCGCCTTCCGAATCATGACTCCTTATATGGTGACATTTCTTTGCTTTATTTCTGGGTTATCATCGTGATGTCGATTTGACTATATGATCAGTGCCAATATGATAAGTTGAATGAAACACGGCATTGTCTAGTTCCATCATGTGCTTACAATCGTTATACAACATGAATATAAGCTCAAGACACAGATTTGATTTCATTTTTCATATGGATATGGGAATTGATTATGGAATTTCATATCTGATTGTGCAATTCTGTTTTTATTGTTGATAATCGAAGTGACGAAGATTTTATTATCCTACAGGATGTATCCTTTGAGAATGGTTGCATATTGCATTTCAAAGGATGCTGTGATGAAACATCAAGGGAAGATATAAAGGTACTCAATATAGATAAATTTAATCTGCATCTCAGTTTTAGTGACTTAGGCTTTGTTTTGGTTTCCTAACACTGACTTTATATTACCATCTCAAACTATTACGTTTTAAAATTGCTAATTTACAGTACCGTATGCTAAGGTAAACAGAACGATATTAGAGGTATTTCTTGTACAGTTAAATGTGTTACCCAGACAGATGAGGAATGCCAACACGGAGTTATTTATTGTAGATTATATGGAGCTCAGATATTTTCAGTAGACATGACTGTGTGTAGGTCGGTTGTTCATCTTCGGCCTTTCTTGATACAAACTTTATTTTCAATGAATGGTATACAGAAGTAGAATCTGTGAACAACAAAAATGCGTAGGGGCGCTATAGTGCCGAAGATACTTTCGCCAGTTCACACTGGGGTCAAATTGTGGAAACACAAGGAAGAGGAGTGACGCCCCTCCCTGCCTTCGGGCAGAAGCCTACGAAAAGGGAGCCTTCGGGTCGCCCTCGACTGCGGTCGAACGATTTAATTTGAATTTTGAGTGCCTAAGATACTTTCGCCAAGCTCTTTTATTGCAAACTCGTGGTTGATGCAAAATTTTTCAATTCTAGAAGAATGTAAGGTCCATGTGACGTAAGAGTGCTTACAGCGAAGTGGTGGGTAACCAACGAACGAATATGGGATGATGCACAGTGACAAAGTCTGTGAAGAGAATGCGTTATCAATTTTTTAAAAATTTTATTTGGGGGGATGGAGTTTGTATGTCTAGTAAGATTCAGGGGTTATGGTTACTCGTTGATGCTGTTGTTCGCGTGGACTATATTATATTCTGATTTTCTTCAACTAGGCTGTTTTCGGAAAACACGAGGAAATAAGATGGGTTGACTTTACCAGAAATGATCCAGAGGTAATTGATTAGTAGATGCTGTAGCTATTGTGAGAGATATTGGTTCAACAAGGATAATAGACCATTAGAGTTGCTATTATTCCATCTGGTAGCGGTATGAAATTTAGAGTTTTGTTGATACATAATTTAAATTTTAATGAAATATTGCCTAATTTAAAATGTAAGTGCGAAGCGCATAGTCAAGTACTATGATAAATAGGAAAGGAGCAGGTGGGTCTCCTTGATGAACGCCAGTGTCTCTTTTGAATGCGTTTATCTCTCCTTCTGGTGTAATCACGACAGCGCATGTATCTTTGTACATCACATGAATTGCATTTACAACTTTGGTAGTAATTCCGTAGGCTACGAGGATTTCAATCATTAGTCGCGATTGATGTAGTTTTTAAAGTTTTTCAGTTCCTCGACTATCCGCGAAAGAGCTAGAACATGCGAGGTGGCTGATCGACTTTTACGAAACCTATTTTGATTTGATCGTAAAACTTTGTCAATGACACATTTCTTGGGTATCGGTATTCATCCGGATATGCCCCATTCCTTGGGACGATTATCATGGAATGTCTGGATGCAGAATGACAAGAGACTCTTTCCCACTTCCGGTATTTTCCAAAACTCTGGAGGGGTTTCATCAAGTCCCGGTGCTTTTCAATTTTTCAACCGGCGAAGAGTAGTATCAATTTTATTTTGAATCGGGTCTCCACTTTCAATTTCAGTGAAGAGGTCAAATATTTTCTCAACAGATTAAAAATCAGGCTGAGCAGCTGTATCTGCATTTAGCAGGTTTTGAAGTAATTTTCCCACGTTTTAAGACGATCATCACCTTCAATCAACATGGTACTCTATGACTTTTTTCCGCGTAATGTATTTACTAGATACCAGGCATATAACAGAAATGCAACAGAGGCGTACGCCAAAGTTTCGATTGGGTGCAAAATGTTTGATCAAGAAGTTTCGATTGGGTGCAAAATGTTTGATCAAGAAGTTTCGATTGGGTGCAAAATGTTTGATCAAGGAGTTTCGATTGGGTGTAGTTCTGAGAAGATCAAATGTTCTGTGTCGAATGCGGAGAGTTGCTTTTCGATCAGCTATGACTGGTTCAATATCAACTGTTTTTGTAGGCCCGGGTGGTTTTGGAGGGAGCATCTCATCACACACTGACCCTGCTATAGAAACGAACTACCGCTAATTTGTTAAAGTGTGAGGAGGTTATGTTGTCCATGTCAGCAGCAAGGACTTTGTCATTTTGTAAGTGTCTTCGTATACTGAACTTGACAGTTGCTGTTACCATACGATGATCACTAGAAAGGGGATTGGAAGATGAAATGGCTCTCATCGATGCTTTTTTGCCACCGTCTTCAGTAGAGAACGAAATCAATTTGTGAGAGTGTGCCCAACGGTTATCTATATGTGCAAAATTTTCTTTTTGGGTATTGAAATGATGTGTTGATGATGAGTGTAATGACGAAGTTATATTGGTGGATCGAGAAGAAACTGGCCATTTCGCTTGGCTGTGATGTGGTAGGAGAACCCTATGTCAATTTTTGCATTCATATTACGTAAGATGAAAAGCATAGAATGTGATGGAACTTCTTCCACAACTGAGTCAATTTTAAGTCTGTAACAATGTCACCGTCAAGAGCATTGTGAGGAGAGTAGCATGTTATAACGATGCTCCTATGATTACCTTTGAATGTGGCAGACATCATACGTTCGTCATGTTTGTTGATGGTACAGAATAATAAAACTGCACGAAGTAGGGAATTCATTTTGAAAATCTTTTTTCGTGTGACACTCCTTAGAGTAGAAATCGTTAG
The DNA here is from genome assembly GCA_010016065.2 of Carybdea cf. marsupialis auct. non (Linnaeus, 1758). Classification (NCBI taxonomy): domain Eukaryota; kingdom Metazoa; phylum Cnidaria; class Cubozoa; order Carybdeida; family Carybdeidae; genus Carybdea; species Carybdea cf. marsupialis auct. non (Linnaeus, 1758). Next base: position 10,865 of record JAAAKL020006654.1, on the reverse strand, counting down.
AAATTATCCTGAAAATGGAATCAACGAAGTAGTTTACCCAACCGTGTTTTACAAAGTAGCCAATCAGATGGTGTTGTTTTGACCAATCAGTGTCCCTGAAGCTGAATGGTTAACCGAAAAGGCCCAATAAGATGACAAATCCTTTTTGCCTACAAAGTAACGGTTTTCTTGCGTTGATGTGAACGGATTCCACAATGGCGAAGTGAAAAGCAGATGGAGATTTAACAATTACGCGGAGGTGATCAACCTTATCCATTTTGGCACATTTTTCAAGGGTTTTCAAGCAAGTGCTGCCCTATGGCAGAGTCACATTGCTTAGAGGTGTTTTTAGATTTTGAAGCCCGAGGTGATTGTTTCTAACTACAATGCTGTTATTTGTGGAAGGCACACGGGTAGTTGCTGTGACACCACACGTAGTTTGTAACAGTAAGAAAGCGCTCCCAACTAACCACAAAGACCGTGTGACAGATGCTGCATTGTTCTACTGTTGAATGTTGCAATTTTGTACGCCTTAGTTGGTTTTCGCAGTCCTTTGTTCGGTTTACGACAATCAAAACCCTTCCGCCCCACAGTAAAGTGGCCATCCAGTTGTTTAGGATAGACTTATAATAAAATGCAGGAACTGCATCGTCAGACTGCATCATTGCGGGCTGTCAAGAGCTTTAATCTTATAAGCCACGTTTTGCAGATCACATGGTTTTTCACTTAGATGATACAATCCTTGAGGATCAGAATTGTCAGTGTCAATCCAATAATTCTTACAAGAGAGATACAAGAGCAGTCTAGGCATAAATACTTAAAATGATTAATAAATAATTAAAACCGTATTTTCCTCAATACACGCAAAACTAAATGTTCTTTTCCTGGCTCTATTCTTCTTCTATGAAGCTATTGCATTATCTTTACCATTTCTTTTCTAATAGATACTCTCTGTCCTAACTCGCCTTTCCTGCCTCTTAGAGAAACAATATCTGCGGCATAATATACAACGGTGACAACCTTACAAATAAATATTGGGATGTCTAAGTAATATATTGGAGAGCAATAATCTTCGACGCGCGAGCTCCGAAGACGTGACGATTTGCAAAATAGTTTGATTATCTAGAACATTAACATATAAACTTGTTTGTCTTTACTAGAGAGCCAATAAGCAACGGCTAATGGACACCAGCGTAAAGGAGCTGCTTTTACTAAATCATGACCGTAACATATAGAAACTGGTAATTGTGTTATGTCCATTCTTTACGCAACAGATAAAGTGGGCTAGTCCACAGTTTGTACCTGGTTCTTCTTGCTGTGTGTTTCAGTCAGTTCCTGCAAAATCCCCAATAATTCTAAACAAGGAGTATCAATTGCTGAACCAAGTATACGAAACTGATGGGGTACGGCTGGAGTCATCAACAAGAAATCAGTCAGTGGGAAAAGGCCTAGTGCATGAGGTTAACAGCATCACCCTTTGGACGCATAATGATAACAGAAGCTTGTCCATTAGCGGTTCTCCTCTAAGTTTTCTTTTTTTAGTAACAGTTAAAAACTCCATCACTGAAATATGGACGGGTTCATGAGAACAATGTTACAGAAAGTTTTTTGACTAAAGCTACACATAGATGTTGACTAGTTGTTCGTAGCAGCTTTAACTTTGTTGGTGCAACTCCCATGATAGCAGTGTCTGTGACGATGCCAATACTAGTTTCATCGAAATAAATGTCCATATTCTGTTATTGAATGATACTACAAAAGTCATATAAAATGTTTCCTGAAGGGAAGGTGATAGCAAACGTTAATAGAAATCGTATATATCTATAAAATATAACAAGTGCACTTCCTTCACTTCTTCTACGGTTTGTGCAGCCGATTGCCAAATAAGAATCGGGCACGCTATTACTGAGGTAGCATTCACATGGTTAAAGAGCAAAGGAGGGCTAGATTTTCCATCACAATATGCAAATAACATCTTCAAAACCCCATTTACATTAATTTAACCGTTCTTAAGTCAACTTGCCATGTTGAGCGATGTGGAGAGCTTACTTTAAAAGAAAGCAAATGAAGAGTATGATTCTACTTTTGCTTCATAATGTTACAAAATCCCTCGTGAAATACTCCAAAAGAAAAGCTTCCAAAAATTGTTGCATATGAAAGCAAGGTAGGATGTGTAAAGACCAAATCTACATGAAAACTGCTCATTGCCTCAGCACAGTTGAAACTGTTACAGCAATGTTAATAACAGTTCCATTCCATACTCATGGGGTTTACGGGACTGCATAGGAATAGTACTTTTCCGAGATGGCCTTCTGTGGCGTCTTTGACTAGTCTCCATGCACCCACCACTAAGTGATACTAAGTAGCTCCTTTTGAATTGGCAGTTTGCAACAGCCTCACCATGGCACTGACACTACCACGTTTATACTATGGCTTTGGGTGGAAGGGCCTCTCTTTCAGATTTGGATTGAAAATACAGTAAGCTGGTGCCATATCTTAAGCATGGCTGCTACGCTTGTATTTGAAACTGGGACAGTTAAATTTCTGCCCGAACATGGAAACTGATTCAAAGTATACCCAAAAGTTACAAGAGGGATTTTTCTTCAACCCTAGTAATCACTGATTACCATTTTGCAATATTAGCATTAGTGCAAATATGGAAATGTGACCACTGAATCATAATTAACACTTTACTCTGCAGCAGGTTTGTCTCGTTCAAACACATCCTGGACAGGTTTAGGAAACAAAAAGTTGACCAGATTTGGTCGAGATTGTGAAAAAGAGACATGCTTTTTCTGCATCTTGATTAAGTTTTTGACTAAATCTTTTAGTAAAGCGTAAAACCTACTCTCAAATGACCCGGTAAACAATCCTCTGATACAAAAGTGAAGCTACCATTTGGGTCGCATGCCATCAAACTTAATAATGTCGTGTGCCACTTGAAGTCTGTTAAAGCTGACTTTGTAATTCCAAAGCATCGTCGACTATGCTAAAATTGGCAGTAATACTCACCGCATTATTCTTTGATACGCCTACAGAGTGTCCCTACAAGATGTTCCTAACAGTAATGTAGTTTCTGCTTTATAGAATGTTATGCTTTCCATCGCGACTCCAAGCCGTCGATGTTAAAACTTTGAGGCACTGCCACGACATCCGTGGGTGCCAATTACACGCACGACTAATCTTGGTTTGGTCACATGACTAAATCGTCCCCAGATCGTCCGACAAAATCGCAGCGTGTAAATCAGGCTTAAATCAGCTTTAATAAGGCTCATCAATAGAGATCCTTGTTAAACTATCCCGTATCTGCAGCGCCCTTTTGAATTGTCTTTTACCATTGCCATGCCACTGTCGCTGACAATTATGATAGATGTATGCGTAATAACAAATAGTATGACATCCTTATGAACACGTTGTTGCAAAGGTTATGTGTATTACATTTCCTTTAAAAGGTTCGTCGGTGTTACTCGTAGCCCAGAAATGCCCTAATCTCTGGAAGACACACTTGCTGGGGCATGAGTATAGTTAGGAACCCTGCATTGCTTTTATAGTTCAAACTGCATGAGAGCAATAACCGTTTTATCAGTAGAAGAGAGCTGTAGAGAGTAAGCCACAAGAAATTCTGTGGTACCGGACAGAACAGTGACAAGACAGCAGAGGCGTATCCAAGGGGGGACATGGAATGCCCTTCCCCCCTTCAAAAGATCTTATCTTAATACCTAAGAAAAATATGAAATTGGTAGATCCACTCAAACATTAATGTCTTGATACATTCGATCTCTGCGACTTGCGAGGCACGTGTTACACACACTTACGTAAGATAAGCATATAATATATCATCTTTGCGTTGAATATACCTTGTAAGTCATCGTAGTAGGCTATTCAAGTCACTGATTGTACCCCCTTTGGAAAATTCTCGATACGCCCCTGCTAGACAGACTTTATTGTAACCTACTGTGTTTGATATGCAAGCGCCTAAAAAGGAAAATATTTGTATTCAGACATCTACTTGTTGTACGCTGTAGGTAAATTCCCTTTTTCCAATTTTTACCAAGCATTTCGTATTTATAAGTGCATACCTTGTTCACTGTGAATCGGGCTATCCTCTACTATTTATTTATCAGTTAGATACAGCAGTTGACTGTTGAATATAATTAGCATCTTAGTAGATCTGAATTAGCAGCAAAGAGCGACGGATCGTATCTCGTCACAATATATTAAGACTGCTATCGACTGCTCATAAGTCTGGGAAACGATCTTTCGTGCATCTGCATCAGTTTTACTCGAATTCGAGTAAAAGAAGTAGTATAAAGGTTCAGTTACCCGGCTTCGACGGAACAGGAGACGTCAAAAGTGTTGTGATGTATGAGAGACACATGAAACCCAACATCACGCGGCTTCTCACTTTTCCTTATATATCATCAGCACTTAGCCCTTATGTACACAGCTTCAATAGTGGCTATCGTGTAACTTTAACTTTGAGCAAAATGACTCCAGAAATGTCTTGTCTATTTTAGGGATATGTTCGTTTCAATTCGCAAGGAGGTGCTCAAAGAGCCATTGATGCTGTCAAGGCAGAAAACGAAGACAAGATTGTGATTAAAGATGCAGAATTAAGTGTAAGAGTCATAGAAGGTAAGCAAACACCTCATATGTCATAGATGTTTTGCTCTGTTACTCCAGCAAAAGTCAATTACAATTTTTTTTAAACATTTTGAGTTACCTTTTTGGTTTTCTCTGGAGCAATAGTTCAAGGCAAACACCATTTTACAAAAAGTTTACAAAATTACGAGAAATTGAAATTCCGAATTGCTTCTATAGTTCTTCTAATGCAAGGTCCTCCTTGGATAAATTCGTAAGAAGGCTATTTTGTTAAATTTCATTTTGATCACATCGTTTATAATGCTGTACAGATACAAGGACCACAGTGATCGTTTTCATGGCCTTAATCGTTTTTTGAACGTCATTTTATACTCAAATCATTTATTGTAGGGGATGAAGAGTCTGCGTACTGGAAGAAGCTTAGGCAAGAAGCCAGAAGTGTTAGAGAACGCAAAAGAGGTACATGTGTTTTTAACAGCATTTCTTGATTAAGTGGTCAGTTTGTATTGACTCAATATTCACGAGCAACTTTTTATTCGCTTGAAGATGAAAAGGAGGGAATTAAATTTAAACCCTATGAATGATTAAATAGTACGTAAATGAATATGTTGGCTCAGGACTGTTTAATGCAGAGGTACGCGAATAGCATCAGTTTCTGTTGCCTAAAACTTAAATTGGACTATTTAATAGGTGGGAAAATCCTTGTGCTAGAACTTATGATGCAATATCAGTTATCAAAGTCTATCCGAGAATAATCAAACCGAGGGAGTTTTTTCTCGTTCTGAAGATTAAAATTTTATGCCTTTTGTGATTCCTTCAATTTTGTGAGATATCCATCACACTTCTAGTCATTTTGAAAGACGCCAGACGTGTCGTCCAAGATTTTTGGGTGTGTGAATTTCGCAAAATTACAATTAATGTATAAAATTTTTAAAAAAATTGAAATCAGGTCGCTTTGTTGAATTTAGAATGCCTTTTGGCGAGTAGTTAGTCTTGGAAAGAATTGGTCGGAAAGACGGTCCTCTCTTCTCAGTTTGAGTGGGCCTAAATTCGTAGACTCCTAAGACCGGGCAAAACATCCAAGTGCACGTTGAGAGATCATACACAAACCTAATTTTTGAATGCATTATTTTATTCCTCGTCTATATCTCGATATACTCTCGATATACTACTAGTGACTTCATGGCAAATGTTTTGGTTTTTCCATCTCCAAGCCTAAACGACAGCGGATTATGTTGGATACGAGCTTGTGCTTCCAAAAATTTTGATATAAAAAGTATAATGAAGTGTAAGTACACATGCATACTAGCCCATGATTTAGATATGCAAAGAGAAATAAGAGAATATAACTATAAAGGGGGCACAAGAGGAAGTAATATGCACAGCCCATTCCACCCTGCAAGCCTATAACATTGCCATTCTATACCCCCTATCCAAGTTGTTAACCGGCATAATCGTCACTGTAACTGTTATTTAATGTTGACTGATTGTTTTGAAAAGTAACTGAATACAATGTGACTGTTATTGTGGGCATTCTAGTAGGTTGACATATGGGAAGGTCATACATCAATTACTGACAGCTACTGCAAATGGAATTGTGCTTGGAGATACGAGCGGGAGGATGGGAGTATAGGAGCTACTTCTAAAAATTCATGTACGTTTAGAATAATATTCTGGTATGGATTCCAATGGAAATATTCAGGAGAGAGGGATATAGTGCTTGCTCATAATAGTCATATGTTCCTCAACTGTAAGCTTGTTTTCCTATTACCTACAGAAGGGGCTCAACTAACTGCGCTGGATAACCGTAGGTAAAAGCAGCAAAAGTTTCAGTATAAAAACGCAGGGCCACAGCAACCACGGGCGCAGGCACCTCCCCCCCATTTGCCAAAAGTTATGTCATGTATGAAAGCACTTGATACGTTTTGTGTTATCAGCCAAGCTCCTTGTTGTTTTGAAAGCAACTTGTTTTGATTGTCTTGGATGACGTAGTGCACTATTGCATTCCGGATGTTTGTACTCTCATCTGTTAGGAACCACTGCCATTGGTGTAATCTCCACGCTCATCACAAGTTGCATAACTAATAGTTTAGTTTCCATCACGTATAGCATCATTGCCTTTACTGTTTTCCTTATTCTCTTCATCGAGGCCTTCAAAGTTGTCTTACTTGTTGCAATATTTTGGTCGATCTGGTCATATTGTTAGGCACTGATTGATCTCTTTTAAATCCTTTAACTTCAATGTTGCAAAGGTTGAACTAACAGAAGGTACAATTCCCTAATGCCATTGTCTTTGCCATTGCTAGGAAACAGAGGCAATGATAGAGGGAGAGGCAGAAAAGGGAGATTTCCGAAGAGATATGAGAGGAAAGAAAGACCTGTGGAACACGATAAGAACTCTCACATAACATTTGATAGTGATGAAGAGGCGCCGGGAGGAGACGGTGCGAAAGCCATTAAACGACCTGCGGACAAAACTGTAGAGGCAACAGACAGCAAACAAGCAAAGACGGAAGACTAGGTTGTGGTTTACATTGGTTGCAACGTTACACATGCTGCAGAGGTTAGCCTTCGGCACGGGTCGTAGCAATGCCACTCAGTTCGAAAATTTAGTGCCGTGACAAGATGATCATGCAAATAATTTCAGTAATGTCATAAATCGTCTGTCGATGGGTACTGATGGACCCAACTAATGAACCTCTGATGTACAGTTGTATTTCCATACATTAAATGCGTATCTACTTCAAATATTGACCTTGGTACTTTCCACTTATGAAGCCTCGTAATTTTAGGTACACTTTATTTTACCGTTGCATTGTAACAAAGTTTCTCACAGTTTACTCATGGCACACTGTGTGCCATCTCTTTTGTTGCCAGAGTTAAGCCTCATTCACACTACGTGACAATTTAGACGGTACGAAACGAAACTATAGTGAACGGAACGATACGATACACTATTTTGTTCACACTGTGGACGATCGGACGATTTTAGAATCCGCGAACTTCAAATTTCGCACCAACATTTTGAAACACATGCTGATTTCTAATAGACGTTAAAAGCAATGGCCCCTACTGAATATGATTGTAGGATAAGTGGACAAAATAAAGAAGTCGGGCTAAAACTCTTTCTCTAACTGCGTATAAGTAGCATGCAAGTAAAAGGCCTATTTATCAATGATCTTAAGAGGAATGCTATTAGCAAGGAGTCGCCATACCTTGAAAGCCAGTATCGAAATCACATGCGTATGGAAGTACTATGTCTATCAAGACCTTTATTTTTGCCCATTTTGTACAACCTTACAGATGTGTGCACAGCAAGATAAAATGTGTGAGATTTCCTCTAGCTCGGCATTGTTGTGAAGAGTCACGACATCTCATAGTGGGATAAGCAGAGATTCCAGAGGATGAAAACCCAAATGTGCGTGGAAAATGCAGCAGCAGAATGTGACATTATAACACAAAAATACACTGATGTAAAATGTAAAAACATCAAAAGACGTTTAGCTTCACAGTAAGGCAGTCTCAAGAAGAAACTTGCTTATCTCTACATTTACTTTGGCCTTTCTAACAGGGCCGTGCTTTGGTACAGAGAAAGCCATACTACTACAGATAAAAGTGTCATCTTCGTCTTGCTCCTGAAACTATTTAAGGAATTCAAAACTTGGGCATCTACATACTGTTCTCGCCCTTTCCAATTTCACTTCGTATTTATTGGAGAATACAGACGCTTTGAAGCTGTGCATTTTCCACAGGTAGTTGGTGTTACATTTTCTCCAGATTTTACTTTAGATTCCAATGAAACAGCAGCTGTTTCACTTTCCTTCACTTTGGCTTGTCGCTTCGTTTGAATATATCTGTCCATTGGGCAGTTATTGTACGTACTATATTTTCTAAAAGGATTGGTGAAACACAATGCAAATACGTTATTTATACCGATGCACATGTTTCATAAGAGCATATATCACTGCCATCTGCTTAAAAGGTTGAAGGCCCTTGGTTAAAGGCTGCAGAGGGTACACAGAATGTACTGTCGAGCAGCGTTATATGCAAATGCAAGGTAATAACATCTCATAACAACCCAGAGGGCAGGGGTATGAAATAGACAAAATAGGTCTACAAGGATGTTATTTGGAAGCTGTATTTTAAGGTGCATCACATGTCAGGTTGGGTAAGCAGTCCTTTGAGTGATAAATTACTGATTATCTCACGGGCTTCAGCAGCAGCCTACAGATTAGAGGCTTGATAAGCAAGTAGTAGAATAATAGTGGCTGGGCAGTAACGTTTCAACTATAACTTTAAATAGAGACGATAGATGTCATGTAAAATGACCTACCAACATTTGCTATGAAAGGAAACAAGTTCTATTGAACGAAATCACGTGCCTGGTTCTAACATCATTCCACATTTCGATGTTTACAGAATCAAAAAGGGAAGCCCAGTTTGATGTATACTTACCTACGATATTCACTTCACATGTTATTGAATCCCAGGAGTTCTCCTTCTTAATATTATCCTTATCATCTGATTGCTGTCGATCGTAAAGCCAAGGATTCTTTTTCACTTCTTGAAAGATCATTTCGTCCACATCAGTTGAACCCGGTTCCATTTTTTGTCGAAGCTGTGAGAACTAGATGAACTTGTGAAAACCTTGTAGACTGCAGAGTGAGAGTGAGACCATCCTATTGGTTGATAGCATAGGTATTAGACTTCCTGATTGGCTAGACGATTTGCCATATCGTCATATCGTCAAAATGTTCGATTTGTTGAAGCAATCCGTTTCGTCAACTTATGCTGACGATTTAAGACGTTTGGGTCCAAATCGTTTCGTTTCGTCTAAAGCATCACGTGGTATGAATGGGGCTTTACTGGTAACAAAAAATACAACTAAATGGCACTGCCATCGTTTAAATGTCTTATCTTCCTTACGTTCCATTTTTATACAAAGGCTGATACGCAAGATGGAATTCTAGAGCCTTCGCTTTGTAATGTTCAATGTTGCGATCACTCCGTTGTGTTGCAAATGTCCTTTCTCCATAGGTCAAAATTTGTTGACTTGCCTCTAATTCGTTAAGCGCGGGTAAACGTTTAGATGTATGCACCTGTATTTTTCTCCATCCCTAGATGTCTTCATCTCATTAAGAGGGGAAGGAATCAATTTATGGTAACGAAATTGCTATAACGTCGATGGTAGTCCGTTGATCTAGTTCCCTGCGAAGTCGGTCAAAGCACTGACCCTAACATATGAGAGGTGTTGTTTAGTTTGCTTGTGTAATGGCTGAAGTACATGGTCCAATTGAATCAATCCACTTTTAAAACCGACCCATATTTTTATTGATTTCCTGATGAGCGAACATCCTGGAAGACACGATCCAATACGGTATCCAATTATTGACTAATCAGTTGTTTGTTTATTTAAGTAAGCAAGAGGTAGAGTAGGAGGGTTTAAGCAAATACTATTGCAAAACCCCTTTTTCTATTCATACTTTTTTCCAAGGTGTTAGTACTCCTCGCTTTTATTCTCTGTCGTGATATACGTTCTTTTTGACGTTGCAAATATTTTATTCGTTGCGCCATTCAGCCATAAATCCCTCCGTTGTTTCGACTTTGCTTGATTGTTCTGCCACCGTGTTTCATTAAATCTCAGTGACTTCATTTGACCTCTGTATTCCTTCAAGTATCTTTTCGAGACTCTATTATCTTTATTAGATTTTATCGACAGGAAATTAACTATGAACTATTGGATTCAAAATTGGACCGTGTATTTCGGCAATCATTTCAAGGTGGTGTTTGGTGGGCTGTTGTTGTTTTTTTATGAAACTTTTTACCCTCAAGTCTTTCATACATGCATTTGTTCCAGATCGGTGACTAGAAAAGAAGCTTCACTGGTCACTTGACACTTGAATGACAACAATGAATTAGTAGTGCAGTTCTAGATCCACACCAGCCTGCATTTTGGCTTCCTCGAGTAGGTAGTATGCGGAATTGTCAAATAGACCAGAACAAAAGATGTCGGAGGTAAAAACTAGGGCTTTCATTCCAATAAATGAACAGGGCCAGAATTGAAATCCATTCATAAAGGGTATTCTGAAGAGGTTGTGTTGTTTAATTTTGTAATAGAGCAATAAACAACCAACGTAGTTCTCACATTATTGCTACTAGTTAGGACTACTTAAGGTAATTCAGCAAGGATACATCAAATAGCAATGTAAACCTTGTTTTTTAATCTTAAAAATAGCTGCAAAAAGCATCACATAAAGATGAAATTAGAGAGAGAGGACTTGGGG
>JAAAKL020006653.1:0-17763 GCA_010016065.2 Carybdea cf. marsupialis auct. non (Linnaeus, 1758) | reverse complement strand
GTAAAGTGACAGTCCATCACTGTTGACTCTGCCTTATTATCGATCCTTGTCAAATGATCGATCACAAGGCAAAGAGGTTGCATGATCGATCATCGTCGCGAAATCGAGGTAATCGATTATTGTCATGAAAACGAGGTATTCGAAGATCGTTTTGCTTTAGTGATAATCGAAGGTTAAACCAACCTTCGATTAATCGATGTTCGTTGGACAGCCCTAATTCTAACCCCTCATTTAGTGTATGTCCAATGAATTTTTGTTGCCTCTACTACATCATAAGCAATATATAATGGAACTGGAATACTCACATTCATAAGGCAAAGTGATTCACTGTCACTAACATACTACTGCATTCGTATGCATGCTATAGAAAACTGTACATGGTATGATCGGTAGCAAAGGCATGATTGGAGTAGGGCTTTTTATGAGTGGAGCGTATTCAGGACAGTTCTCCTTTACAACAGGGTGGCTACAATAACCATGCCTAGTTTCCCCCATATCTTCGACCAAAACGACTCCCCTCCATTCAATATATACTTCCAAGAGTAAGCCTTGCAGTGGGTCAACATGTGTGATGCCTTCCAAGCTAACTAATACCAAGGAAAAAATGCACACTAATGAAGCTTTGTTCTATTTTTGTTTAAATGATTCTATTTGGTGCAATATATGGCTGACAGATATGTAAACAACTGTGGTTTTCCAGCTTATCCATGAGTTTAGCTAATTTCTCTCATTTTCTAAAAGATTTTGTGAACATCTACATTTTCGACCTTTCCCCTTGCTTTGTACCAGTTTATTTAATAACAAAACTTGCATTACATCCAAATTATCAAAACACATAGTATGCTGAAATTCTAAAAAGAAATATGAGCTCAAAGAGTCAATTTGGTAAGTAATGGATTTAATTACCTTCTACTGGTTTGCAGTGGAATGCCTCTGCAACTTTGGTTATATGCTCTGTGACCCCGAAATTCTATAGAAATGAAGTAACAAAAGCCTGTAAGCTGAGTGGATGGGTACACATTAGTTGGTATACTTAAAAAAGGACAGGTCAAGAAAAATCTCAAAAAGGCATACAAAAGAAGTAGAAATCACTCAAACTTGAAATAGTTTGCCATGCAATCTACACCAAAATAATTTTCTTAACCAAAACAAAATTGTTCCCCTTCTGTAGGTGTCAACAAACAACGGGCTTGCTCAACCAAACCTTGTGTCTTGTTGCAGAACTGATCAATTACAACACTTGAGTCTATAATGAGACAATCCTTGGTGGATGCCACACTACTACATCCCCCAAAAGCCGTAAAAACCAATGCCAAACATGCATGTAAATGTGCAAGGTTGATAGTAGTAGATTACATCAACAAAATAATGACACTTAAAACACAACACTTTTAGGTATTGATAACAAGCAACAAGCAGTTTCTGGACTAACCTCATTACCAGGTTTAACAAGTCTTTGTGCTAATTCTGTAGCTAAATGAGCAGCCTGAAGAACATCTGCTTTTCTGCCTGTCACTTTATTTTCCTGCAATAATAACAAGTTGCTTTCAGTACTTTCAAAGACATTGACACAGATTAAATCCAAAATAACTGATAATTGAAGTGATCGATTACTAAACTTCAACAGATGCTAACATAAGTGATTAAAATCAAATGTCCTCCTTAACCAGAAAGTAAGGGTACTTGATAAAATATTTACATTTATATACAGAATGTTCACCTGGATTCCACGGAAAAAGCCTTCTTAACTTCCCAGCAGACATTTACAATGTAAATATAACCACCATCTTAACAGGATGCAAAAAAGTACAACATGTACCTACAGATGGCATTAAAATATTTGGAACAATGGCTTGTCTTAGACAAAGATTAAGATGGGAGCCAAAGACGTTACTTAACACTGGTTTATAACAGCAGCAAACACATCATTTGCACTTCCTTGAAAATATTTACAACTTTAAATGAAAAGCTCAATAACATAAGTAACTGATCCTCTGTAACTGAAACAACTGACTTGAATTCTTTCTGTGACATGCAAAAGTAATGGTACAAAGTAATGGTTAACATCTATACAAAAGCCAGGGGGTTTGTGCTGAGTGTGTCAGACATATCAAAATGACAGGAATGTTCCCAGAACAGATTGTATCTCTAATTCTGATAAACCAGAAGGGTACAATTACCTGTGATGAACCAACAACTATTGTATGTGCTAGTGTTGCTATAAAACCATCTATATGAACACCAAGGTCTCTAAAAAAAGAAGTGAAGAGTCAAGTAGTCACAGGAATAAAGGTAATTCCTATAAATACACATGATAAATATCATTTTGACTTTCTTCACATCAAAAAATTATCCTAAATTTGAGGAATATTTAAGCCTTTATTGTGACGGCATCACTTAATGAGAATACATGAGGTGGTTAAGTGATATAATTATAAAAACTATTTGTTCACTTCAGTACAAGAGGCATTTTCTGCACTTGATACAAGTTACAGAATTTGAAATGCATTTACAGGGGCTACAACACCACACATAGTATATAAAAGGTTTGATAACAACAAAATAGTGGTACTAAAACATATAAAAACACTATAAATACCCCGAGGCTAGCTAAGCTTTCAGTCTTGTAGCTTTTTTCAAGTATCAATTTTCAATAGACCAAAAGCTTGTAGCTAGCCTCAAGGCATTTTTAGTGTTGGTATACATATGGGTAATCACCCTGTAAATGGAGAGTGCATTGTGTGAAAACCAATAAAACCCCCTGAAAAACCCCATTTGCATATAGATAAAACCAATAAATAGAAAAAGGCTGCTTATTGCTCATAGCAGGCTTTTGGAATTTAACTCCCTTCATCTATAAATATATCCATCTCTATACATGTAAATAAACATTAAATATAATACAAAAAAAGAACATGAAAGATCTTATGGTATTTTCACTGGTTTGTCCTTTCATTTATACTTTGTTATGATAAAAAGCTTTTTGCCATGTTTTATCATTTTGAAGTGTTGTGAACAATGTTGCTTACTGTTGGCATAAATTCATTGTGTCATGTGCGGTACTGTTGTTCAATGAACTTCTTCTAGAAGGTATATCCATATGAATCGAGAAGATAGGAGCTCTGTACGAGTTAACTGTCCCCTTTCATTCTTTATTTCATGAAGCCCCTTAAGTAGCAGAAAAAATCTACCAAATCTACGAATCTAATAAAACCTCAAATACCTCAAATACTTTCAAACATGATTAGCTGTGGTGCTCACTATGCACTGTTTCTGACATATGGAAATTCAAGATTGCTGACATTGGCCCAAAATTTGTATACATAATGTTAAATTTTACACTGCAATATTTTGAAAACTACTTGCAATCAGAGGATGAGATTTTTTGCTATTCTTGATTTCTAAGAGGTCTCCCTTCAAGACACACTTCTCCAATTTATCAAGTACTCAAAAGGTGAGGCTGTACTGCTTAACCAACTGGATATGGAAAGTCCATTCCTTATACAAAGGGTACCAGGGATCAAATTCACAAATATTAGGCAGTCCTCCCATTTGAAACTGCAATGAAGTATACACACCAAGTAAAAAAAATGAGCAGTAACAGAATGAGCACAAACATACTGTAGAAACTGTAGGCCAAAACTAAGTATACAGTCTGGGTGTAAGATAGAAGTTTGGTTTAGAAATGCTGTTTTCTAAATATGGAGCTATGAGGAAAAGTTAATATCACATTTAAACCTTGACCAATATGGTCTGATAAAAATTACTTTATATCCACCTAAATGTTACAGAAATCATCTTTTAAGATCCGACTATTTGCTTGCGATTAGTGATGCAATGCTGCAACTTTTATGATCAAGTCACAGTAACACACACACACTGCAAATAGCATAGTATAATCTAACTTACATTTTCACTAAATCTCCATCATGTAAAGTGACATCTGGTTCACTTAATAAAGGTGAAAAATGGCACACACAGTTGTTCACTGATATGCAAGTTGGAAAACCAATACCTAAAATGATGGAAGAGCAAAAGGTAGCATTAGTACAAGGTGCATGCTTGCAAAAATCTAATATTGTCTGAATAAATTACTGTAGTTTCAACACTGATTTGAGCACACCCCTCCTCTCATGGCAACCAAACACAAAAATTAGAAGTGGTGATGAAGACAATCACAAGAATTCCACCTCAATGGACAATTTTAGCTCAGATGCCTCCTTGCTTTATAATTCCCATAAAACAAAGATACAAGACGATGAGATTATTAGCTGCCATGGACTAGTGGATGGTCAGGGTTCAATCCCAGTAAGGTATGTTGGTAATGTCAGCAAGGTCATCTGCTCTTAAAGTGCTTAATGCTCCAATAACAAGTTCGATGAAATTGGGCTTGTCTCACCTCATGCAAAAATGAGATAAGAGATGCTACAAGGAGAAAACAAATTGAAATGTATCACTGTGTTTACCATTACATTAACCTGTACTTATGTTGATGTATAGTTCTAATAAGTATCTCATACACGTACACCTTCTTGAGAAAATACATAACTTGGTTCTAATATAAGTGATATAACTAATGTAATTCAGAAGAAGAGGTATGCATTAGTAATGGTAAAAAGTAATAAAAAATGAATTGCATATGACAAAGAACACAAAGCATTATGTGATATTGTATTCCTGAAGTCCTTCAAAAAGCTAATAGGCCATATACATAGTAATTATTATCTGACAGAATGGTTAAAATCAAGGAACATGAAAGCAATGCAACAAAGACCACACAGACTTGATGACTATTTCACAAAATACAAGAGCAATCTTGTCAGTTCTTTGTCATCTCTTCCGCATTTTACTGCTTATCGGAATACAGTGTCTAGGTATACAGCACACCACATATATCACTTGTTCCTTTACAGAGAGCAAATTGCTTACAAAAAGAAGCTACATTTTAGACAGGAAAAATAAGTCAAAGAGAAAAAAAACATCCTCATAGGTCTAACTTCTCTGAAGCTTAACTGTGGTAGGGTATCATTGTTTCTCCCAAATGTACTAGGTTGGGCTCTATAGATTGCAAACCATCACCTCTGTTTGAATAATATATCACAAAGAAAAACCACTTACTATTATATAAACAGAAATTGAGATCAATCTCTCTAAATAATGAGAACACTGCTGTGTCAAGGAATCATGGGAAAACTACCATAAATGAAACCAAACCAAACCAAGAAATGCATATTTAAGTCACTAAACCTGGAAATAAATAGTATTGCTGAATGAGAGTTTTGCATGTCTCATTCCCCAAAGATGTCCTGAAACCACTAAAGTAGTTGAATTTTACATCAGTTGCACCATAAATATGAGCTAGAACATACAGTATCAATAAAAAGGACAGCAACCTTCTTAAGTACCAAGGTTGCTGCTTCATCAATGAACAGCAATGCAAGGAAAGGCTACTGAAATGTTGTAGTGATGTACCTAAGGGTATACCTTTTTTCAATTCTTTCTCCTTCTTGTACACCTTGCCAGTCTCCTCTAAAATAAGTGAATCTCCAAGCTGGCATAAATCTCTGGCACTAGCCCCATCCTGGCATTTTTCTATTATCCTTTTCAGAACCCCTGTGAATGATGGAAATCATACAAAACATGCAAAATGCTACTGTAATCACTCATTGCAAATTCTTAGGTACACTGTAGCTACTCATCCGTAATGATAGACAAAGAACTTCGCCTTGGAGAACATGTTGTATAATATGTCCTCAAACTAATTACATGGATAGGTGTGGTTATTCCTGAAAATGCATTTGGGTTGAAACAACCATGAGAAATTCTCTATGGTAAAAAATATAACAAGTAAATTAATGAATACAGTTTAAGGGGTGATGAAATGTCATAGAGAAAATACAAATAAGTCCTAAATAACATCAAGAAATACATTTCACTCAGTCTAATGACATTTTTGCTCATGTGTTTCTGGGGAGACCAAGATAATGATTATGAGAACTTCAATTTTATTAATTTCCTTTGCAAGGGCCCGGAAAGTTTTTAAACCTGGCTTTGGCTACGCTTAAGAAGCAGCATGTAACATAATTTGGTACTGATGACACTTTGATAGTAATCAAGAGCATGTGTAGAATCAATTTGACGGTGGTTTGGCGATAGAGACTCAAATATACACAAGCATATTAGGTCCAATCACTATCTACAAGTGTTTCTGACCTTTTTTCACCAGATTTGCCAAAAACTAGCAAATTTAGAAACCAATCCAAAATCTAATTTTTTGTTTGGATGATATTCTTCTAAATTTAATCTTTTTTATTTTTCATCTATCAAAGAATACTTATTGAATAGTGTTAACTTTATCACTGTACATAAATTTCTGAAACACTTCAGAATGATTTTATGGAATCATTTGACATTGGTATACAAGGCATATACTACTTACATATCTGACTAAAAAATGGGCTTCTTTAGAATTCATCAATTTCATTAAGTGATCCCTCCGGATGCTAAAGGAAACACTACATTTTACAGAAAACATACTCTAGTGGCTTCCATACAAGCAGTAGTACCCACTGACAAATCCCTTGAAAGTACTATTATAAAAAAAGATATTCTTACCATATGGGGTATTATGATCAACTGAAAATTCTGTCAAGTCCCTGGCTTCTTACAGTCAAACTTAATCCTAGCAATTCAAAACTTCCCCTTCACTCTGTTGCAGCTGTTTTCATTTATAACTATATTTGTGCACAATCCACATCTCAATTACATCTAGCACCCAAGTGACCCAACACTGAAAAACTGACCCTGAAATCACATCCTGACTTCAAGGATTTTAATCAAATCATCAAAATTCTTGGATTGCCAAGCTGTCCCATGTTCTTGGAAAAACTACAAGGTGGTTTCTGCAATTTCAAAGAAGTTTGCAACCCTTCGTTCACATGATGAAACTTTGTCCGAATTGGAGACTGTGAAGGTGTTAATTTCTAGTACTCTCAAAAATCCTTCAGCAACTCTCATCAGCCTGAATCATTGTCAAAAATTCATTGTTCTATCTTTGAAAGTCAAACCACAGGCAAGCTGTGAGGCATGAACCAACAGTGGCTGTGTTGTGCTGTGTTGAAACATATTTTTTGGATGTTAGTATTATGGCTTAAAGCCCCAGGGATTTGACAACGACGAACATAGTAGGCATATGTTGTGTCATCTAAATGGTTCAAAGCAGGTTACTTATTTGGTATCACAAACAACCCAAATCTAGGAATAGACCAGCAAAGGATCTGGTTTTTGAGGAAATTGTAGGGGAACAGGAATAACCAGGTCGTTACAAAAGCATTAAGTTGTATGTGCTGAAGACTGTCCTGTAGTAGTCTTTCAGTGATCTAAAAAAAATGCCAAGACTCACTTTACTAGCTTTAGATTCCTGCAACCCCTTTTTGTAATACCAAGAGCTTGAGGCAATTACAATTTTATGTAGTAGCACATTCTTTTTAACAGATTTGGTGTTGATGGTCAATGATCCTTGTGTAGGCCTACTTAGACCCTAGGTTCAGAGAAGTTTGGCTTTGGATCCTTTATAAGGATGTTCTCATTTGGCCAACTGACAGCATCAGATTGGCTTTTAAATTGTAGACCATCTACTTCTGCCAAACTAAATTTGGCCTAATTGTTAATGTTTCCACTCATTTTCATAGCTGTGCTTTACTCTTTAGGTTATTATGGTGTAGAAGATTACAAGATGACATGGTTATACTGCAACATAATTCTCACCAGGTTTATGATGCTAACACTATATAATACTAAGTCATACTGATGAAGCTGCAAGTGATAATGAAATAGTTCGTAGTTAGTTCAATCTACCTTTTTGCTATGATACTTTAAAAATTCTATTGTGCAAGAAATAACTTGCAACCACCACCACCCCTGGCTCAAAGAAAAATTATTACTAGTGAAAATAAGTTTCTTCTTATGGCTACCCTTATGACCAGTTTTAGTCATAGTGCCATTTAAAGGACCCAAACCTATTTTATCATTAGTTTGATTGACAATCATGGTGTCCTTATTCTGAGCCCCCCCCCCCCCCAATAAAGGCCAAAATAAAAAAGAAAAATATTCTAGATATGCAACTGTCAGTGGGTTACTGTTACATTAATTGCTGCATCTATCCAATGCATACATGATATGAAAGTGTACTGTGATATCTGAAGTTTCATTTTCAATCAATGAAAGCACTTAGTAATGCTAGTGTTGATTACAACTGCAAAGGGGATGAAAACCATGTAAATCGATGTCCTGATAAGCATTGTGAGGAAACCTGAGCCAAAGACAACTTTGACAATAATCAGATAACCCTCATGGGAATCAGTTCTTGGTCAAGGACAATCACATCTTTAGAGTTAACCTGGGATTTGAACTGTTGTGGGAACTAGCCCCTAAGTTGGTGAGAAAAAAATGCAGTAGTTTACAATTGATCATCAATATGAATCCTGTTTTGAGCAGTTTATACACACCTTTCTTAAATAAAATTTTGCCCAAAGCTTAAATAGGTGATTAAAATCAGAAATTAACTTTTAGGTCAAGCCAAACCTGCTTTGAATAATTTTTATGATGGCATCTTAAGGAGATCAGTGTAAATCCTTAGGTTTTTTATACATGTATCTGAAAACTACTACAACTATTGCATAGTCAAAAACAATAGATACAAACACCCCTCTGTTAAGGTTGTCCTTTCAAACCACACAATTAGAGCAAAACATTTCATCATTCAAAAAGGATATATGGTACAAATAAGAACAATGATACGTTAAATGAAGAAAATGATAAACCGTCTTTTTCAGCATCAATAAGATGCCCCATTAATCCTTCAATGGTGTATTGTTCTAATGCTTCCCTGATACCTTTATCCTGAATACTGTTAACAAAATCAGTAAAGGTAATAGAGCCAGTTTTAGCCATACTTATTATTGCTGTGCCAATTTCGTTACGTTGAGCTGGTGTTGTGTTTATATCGTTCAATTTTAATATTGTATCGATCCACTCCATAGCCCAAGCTCTATCGGCCTTAGTATCTAAATACTGTAGAGGACAAAAGTTTAGTGAATCATCATCATCACCAGCGATAGTGAAATGTTGACCACCACAACCTTTAGTTAACGCATACATACTATTGCCTTTATCAAAGGCGTATATAGTCATATCTTTATAGCGTCTTAATTGTGCAGCAAGCATAACTAAGTGTGTCGATTTACCTGCACCAGTCGGCCCGAACATAATAGAGTGTCCAACATCACGTACATGCAGGTTCAACCTAAACGGGCTGTTTCCAGAGGTGACACAATGCATTAACGGGGGAGAATTAGGAGGATAAAAAGGACAAGGTGCTTTTTCTGAGCCTGTCCAGATTGTTGAAGAAGGTAACAAGTCTGCAAGGTTCATTGTATTTAACAAAGGACGCCTAACATTCTCTACGCCATGAGCAGGTAAACTACCTAGATAAGCATCCATAGTATTAATTGTTTCAACACGAGCTGAGAAACCTAAACTATTTATGCTTTTTTCTACCGTTCTCGCGGCTTCTTCAACACTTGCTCTGTCTTCATTCATTATTACAACAACACTTGTGTAATAACCCATAGAGACAAGGCCAGAGTTTATATCTTTGATTGCTGTTTCTGCGTCATTTACCATATCTACAGCATCTTGATCAATAACACCTCCCTGAGTGTTAAATACCTGTGAAAAGAAACCTCTAATTTTCTGTTTCCACTTCTTGCGGTATTTTTCCATGTGCGCTATAGATTCATGCTGATCCATGAATATAAAGCGACTTGACCATCTATATTCGATTGGTAATTCAGCGAGCTTACTTAGGTTCATTATCCTCAAGATGAGAATCACAAGTCCCGGGAATCCGATTCTTTGCTGTCGTTAGCACAGGCCCGTAGATTATGATTGTATTCTGCGTTTGTTTCCACGACACGCCTCCTCCACTGGAACCTTCAAAGACAATCAAATCTATAAATAAAAAGTTTGCAAATGAGGCAAAAGCAACTGGGCAAAAACAACAGGTCTTGACTGAGGTGTCTCAGACGCTGGTCGGGGGAACTACAAGGGAAGATGATGACTTGAGTACGGTACGTACCAATTAGGAGGCGTTGTACACTTCCTACAGACGATGAATGTCAGGCTAAGCCCGAAAGCAGCATGAAGATCTTCAGATAGTATATGGCCGTTAGTCGTTCAACGGTCTCTTGCCTCTACCGTGGTTTAAAGAGTGTTAATTTAGCATTTGTCGTGTTGTTCGATATTTGCAGTTCAAATAGCACCCGATACTACTATTTCATTTACTTCTGATTTATCGCACATTATTGTGGTCGTTTTGAAATCTGAAGAGAAGGAGAGGTTTATTTTATAGGAGACCCAACGCCCAAGTAGGCCTATTAACGTTAGCGTTGTGGTTAAAGCTGATAAGATGTAATTGAAGTGAATTGCTTATATGTTACCAGTTATTTTAAGAAATAGCTGCAGGATCTACGAGGGCATATGCACCCCAACACATTGCCCGTTTCAGTTTTTTGGATATATTTCTTTTGAGAAGACACCAATGCACAGAATATCTAGGTATCTTCTCATACTGTGGAAAAAGTAATTGGTCTCTTGGAGATGCCATTTCTCAATATATCAAACTACATCATTCTACAATAATAAGTGTCTATAACCTCCTCTTTATGTTTCCCCCAATAGTTTAATGATTTGCTCTAGCAGTTTGATACCCCTATAGATCTCAAAGTCAAGGATCATCTTTTCTTCTTTATAAAGTTACAGTTCATTGAATCCCAATTCAGGTGTCATGACTTCTTCTACTTTACTTTCTGCAATGGATGCAGATTTCTGTAAGAATGTATGTGTGGGGGAGGGGGGGGGGGGGGTGACAAAATGATTGAACATGGACAATCTGAAATTTCTTGGTCCAAAAGTGGGGGAATAAAACAGTTGTTGTCCTCCCATTTTGAAAAGTGTGGGGGATTCGTCCCCTGTCTCCCCAGAATCTATGCCCATGTTCTACTGTAGTGTATGACTCATTTGGACTGCTTCTTCATCCATGGACATGCTTTTACAAGCTTAGCTATCAGACTTTCTTCCTTCCTTTTCTCTTTTTTTCTTCTTTCCGTTTTTTCCCCTTCTACTATGCACTGAAAGCTTCTTTCTTGTTTGTGATGACTTCCTAAACTTCTGTGCTTGACTGTGATGGGTCCTTTTCCCTGGTATTTGCTTCCTCTAATGGTTTCACATACTACTGCTGCTTCCATAGTAACAATTTACATAGTTTTCTGGTTCTCTTATATTGTCTCTTTTGTGCATTTCTTTTTAAAAAAATAATAGGCAGATAATGTCAGATTATTCTACAATTTGAGACTTCACACTAATTAAAAGAGCACTAAAGATTAATTACTAATCAAATCTATGATGTGACAAAAATGCAGGGGAAGGAAGGGGCATGGTTTGTTGCCCCCTAGATACCACGACCCTGATATGCTCCAGAGATCTCTGAATATGTATAGATAAGGTCAGATGCATTCGTTTACTATTGGCTATATTGTCCTTACTTTCAAGACTTAAGCGCATCCCAATATTTTCAAGGCAGACTCTAACCTTTGTGGTATCTTACTGGAGTCCCAAGGCCAAATGCTTAATGATAGTAAAGTCCTACCCTATGGCCAAAACCTATAATTTACTTTAAGATTATCCTACTTAATGTTTTATCGTACTATAAATAGTGGTATGGCCTCCTCCCTGTATCCTGGATATGCCAGTTACTGCATGTGTGTATGTGTTTATCTGCAATTAACCTCAAAATATGCTGAAGTCTTAAACAAGGCATAAAACTTGACTCTCATTTGACATCCAGTTGTAAGCCTTTTTTAGTACAGAATGTCTCAGTGAACACTTGCCAGCTTAGCTTTTAAGTTTCTTTTTTCAATGTTCTGTACATCTGCAAAAATTTCTGTTAGCACTAAGGGGTTCCAAGCAAAACAGTGTTGCAGAGCCTCCCAAAACCAGGGAAGTTCATAGGTAGACCTCCTGAAGCCTCTTGATGCCTGTACTTGTTTGTTAGTAATTTCATTACTTTCTTGAGTCCTAAAATTAGCTTTAATTTTAATGCTCGCCCTGTACATGCAAAGGCCCTTATATATGTACATGAGCAACTGCTGACAGTGAAGTAACTGGCACAAGAATTCTGGCTTTCCTTTCCCCCCGTAAAGTACAATAATGAGTAGTGACCTTTGGTGCTCATGGAACAAATATATGAGCAACTAATACCAGGTCATTGACCTAATGGAAAGGTATAATTATGTTTTTATTAAATCTAATAATGTATCCTTTACATCTCACTTCTAGAACCATGGAATACATATTATGGATATTTACTCTTGTTGGAGTGATCATTCTTTTGTGCTTACTCTTGGTCTCAGTATCTGCTCTTTACATCGCTTATGGAAGATGGACTTTGAGACACATACCCTCTCCTCCAATGTCAAGGTAAGGACGTAAGGTGATGTACTGAATTATTTAATCTGTGTTGTTTATATGTAACTAAACAGTGGAAATATAGAAAGAGGAAAGCTGTCTTTTTGACACTAAGTTCAGCTATGTCCAGATAAGGAGATGGATTTTTCAAGTCTCATCCAACTTGAAAAACATATGAGCATATGCATTACACCTATGAGATAGTAGGCCTATTAATAATGAATTTTTGTTTGAAGTGGTATGTCTTATATATATAGCTTTGCTGGATGCCAATTTTGTCTTTCACTCATTTACCATAACATCGGACACAAAATTCTTCATTGACCAGTACTATTGGCCAAGTGTGGTTTTAAGGGTCCCAACAATTTGTAGAAATGTTGCTGTTATTGAATATATTGGTACTATCTCCCCAGTTTGAAATTGTTAACCACACACATGCCTGTGACAACCATCAGGTGATAGTAGCTCTTTCTGCTTTTACTTATAAAGTTCTTAATTTAAACATGCCTACAATTAAGCCAGCTGCATCTAGCAACAGCTTGTTTTAGTAATACTTGTTCACATTTTTTATGTAACCAATGCCCTCACACAACTACTAATATTTAGATATATCTCGTAACTCATGCTATCAAGGAATCACTCCAATATATTGAGCCATATATATGTCCTTGTACTTATTTATCTCAGTGCAGCTTACCGTACAATGAAACCCAACAGTTTGTAACTTTAGAAACCATTTTAAAAAGTGTCATTCCAGACCGGCAACTAATCAGATAACTAGAGATGTACTGCTGCTCTTACAAGAACATCACTACTTTTTTCAATGACTTATGGTTGGCAATAAGGTTGAGAACTTGCATCCATATTATAAGAGATCTTCTCTGTACACATCCAATAGCTTGCACATCAAAGGTTTTATAGTGGAAGATTAAAGACAAATTGATCCATAAATTATAGGCTTTAATCAACAATAAGTCTGCTAGATAATAAACATGGCAGTTACAAGTGCAACAACCCCTGGGAATATGATATCTGGCTCACAAGCCACAGGAAACCCAATATCCTTTAGAATGTTTATTGTTATATTACAAAATTCACCCTGTCCTTTAAAGATTAAGCATGTGTACTGGGCACCTGACTTGCTCAGAATCCCACAAAGAGTTTTGTTCAGTGTTAGTAGGTATGCTAGCATGGTTGGTTGCTGTCAGTACTTCTTGTAGTTCAAAAGACTTTCAGCTGGTTCAGATAAGTGGTCTTGAGGCTAGATTTGAACTTGAGTTGTACATTTGGGTTTGGGTGCAAGATGCTTTGTTGAAATAGTTGTATCTCTTCCATCTGGATAACGTACATAAGCATAGTGGGGGTTGCTTGTAAAAGTTCCACCTTTTTGGCTAATGGATCAGTATTATTTGTGCGAACATGACGCTTGAGGGGTACTGCCCCTTTCTCTGTCATCAAAGTAGGAACCACTGCCCCAAATGAGGATCTTCTATTAAACTAGGAGAAGCATTTGTGAGGCATCTCATTTGTGGTGGTACAGAGTAGTGAGTGAATAGAAGATGACATCTGGTAGAACAACCTTCCAATACTTGATGTGTAGGTTCTTAGATTTCAAAGATGTTTCAACAGCCTTCCATACAATACCATTGTATCTTTCAACCTGGCCATTTCCTGCAGGGCTCTAGCTTGTTGTTCGGCTTGTTACGATACCTTTTCCTCTGAAGAAAGCCTGCAGCTCTTGGCTCATGAAAGACGTACCATGGTCCAAGTGGGCATAGGCTGGCATGCCAAACCGGGAGATTAGAGTGGTTAAGCACTTGATAACTGTAAATGTTGATATGTCTGAGTATGGAAATACAAAATTGAACCTGGAGTATTCATCTACTATGTTCAGGAATACTTGTTTCTGTTGTTGCTAGGCAATGGCCCTTTGAAGTCTATTGGTGCTTTCAATGTCACAATTGTGATATGTGATCACATAAACAAAAATATAAACTGGTTGGTCGGCCTCTTTTTGGGATGACATTGGACCTTGAGTCATGGGATTGTTTGATGTGTTACAAAGTACGGTCACAGTTAAGAGCAGGTGGTGTCATGTATTGATAGAGAATAGAATTGTCAAAAAGAGAATAACCTGGTCAAAGGGACTCAAGAAACAGTGATGTAGCCATTCCTACCTTTGTTCCTGTGTTTGCTTGTTGTATTCGAGAGTAGTGATTCAGATGTTACATAATACCAACATCACAGGCCGGGCATGATGTTTACATTAAAAAGTTGAGTCTCTTTAATGAGTGGGACTTCCTCTGGCTTGTGGTATCGAGGTTTGGATTCAGCACAGATGTGATGCTGGTAAGTTTTTGCTACAAACAAAGGGATAAAGTCTGGTAACACTAGGGTGGCACAGTGCCACGTGAAGATCATACAGGGAATCTTAAGGAGCAGAAACACAAGTTGCTCAGGACCATGCGCCAGGGAGAACATTCTCCTTACCAGGATGGTATACACTATCAAACTTATAGCATGCTAGCTCAAGTCTCCAATGCATAATTTTGTCATTCTGTCTCTTGCCACAGTTGCGTTGGTCGAGCATGTACAACACAGATTTTTGGTTGGTTCTCAGTGTGAAGTGTCCGCTGGGCAGAAAATGTCTCCAATGCTTGATGGCTTAAATGATAGCTTGTGCTTCCTTTTCTATGGTGGCTTCCTTCCTTGTAGTGAGAGAGAGAAGAAAGTGACCAGCCTGCCATCTTGGCTGAGTGTGGCTGCTAGGGGTACATCTGAGGCATCAGTTTCAACTTCAAATGGTATGATTTCATCAGTAGCAGTCAGAAAGGCTTCTTCTGCATCTTTCTTTAAGTTGTTAAGGTAGTAACAGCTTCAGGTGACAGGAGGAATGATTTAGAGCTTGTTAGTGGCTTGATGCAGTTGGAGAGCTCTTGGATCCACTGAGATTAGTAAGAGAACAACCCAAGGCACCTGTTGAGTGACTTGGTGTCATGAGGCACAGGTAGGTTGAGGAGAGGGCTAAGCCTTTCAGGGTCTGGATGAATAACACCTGCTTCAATTACATATCTGAGTTCTCTGAGTTGAGAAGCCACTCTTTGAGTCATTGTAACGGATGTTCTTCCTCGTTGCAGAAGCAAGAAATTGCTCAAGGTCATGTTCTTGATGGTCTTTCTCACAGATAGTGATGTCCAGGTAAGGAAACACTGTATTGAGTTTGTTCTGTTCAACAAACTGCATGTTTGTCAACTGCATCTCATGTTGAAAACAAACAACCCCATTTGTGACACTAAATTGGAGACGTGTGAACTCATAGAGATTATTACTTGCTTCAAAGGTTGTATCTTGCTTGTTCTCTTTGAGAGGGACCTGATGGTATTCGCATCACAGATCAATTGTGCTGAAGATTCGATACCGTGCTATGTCATTGACCAGGTTGTTTTTCCTTGGTAGTGGAAATGCGTCTAGTTGAGTGAAGCGGTTAATAGTTTGGGAGTAGTCAATAGCTAGTCTCTTTTTGTACTTTTCATCCTTAGTCATAACAACTTGTGCTCTCCAAGGGGAGTTGCTTGGTTCTATGATCCCTTCTTTGAGTAGCCTTCCTATTTCTCCATCCATAAACTTAAGTCCTCCGTACTAAAGTGACGAGATCTTCTTGCAATTGAGCAACAGTCCTTGGTTAGATTTGCAGCAGGCTTAGCTGTATTCATGTTGAGGATACTGAAGCCGCAAACAGACACCGGAGTTGGAATGGGAAGGTAGTACTCTCATGTTAGGACTGGAAGTCTAGGCCGAGTATGAGGTCAGCACAGAATGCAGGAAGGACTGAAAGGCGGATATTGGTATATTTCCGGTGCTGGTATTCTAAATTAGTTGTACAAGTTCCGGTAACATTGGCTGATAAGGCAGTAGAAGCCATAGAAACAGCACCAGTAGCTGGTCTCACAGTCAATCCAGCCTTCGTAACTGGATCTGCGTAAATGAAGCCTTCAGAGCTGCCACTGTCAAACAATGCTTTCACTTTTAATTTCCCTAAGCTGATTGTAGCTGTTGACTTTGGTAGAGATTCAGATGGACATTGGATTGTGGCTAAAACAGGAAAATGTACAGACGCTGATACCTTTGAAGCAGTCTTACTTTTTGTACAGACGCTTTTTTCTGACATTTTGCACATGTAGCATCCTTCACAGGACATTTAGATCTTGCATGACTGCTGTTTCCACAGAAGTAGCTCCTTGAAGACGTTGTTTCAACAGCAGCAGCAGCTAGAGTATTCTCTCGGCAATCAGGGGTTTTTGAAGACTAGGCAGGAATAGCAGCATTGACTAACGTACTTGGAGATGAGTATGACTGAGAACTCTTCATGGCTGACTCCAAAGATCTTGCTTGATCGAACATAGTTTTTAAGTCGAAGTTTTGTTTTCCAAGAGTCTTTGGCGTATGAGATTTGACTGCAGTCCAGTGATAAAGGCATCTCTTATGCATTCTTTGTAATGCTGTACGGCTGTCACATTTTTGAAGTTGCAATCTTTCCACAGTGTTTTCAGGACTTGCAAGTACTCGCCTAACGTCTCAGTTGGAGCTTATTTTCTGGAAGCTTAAGGATGACGATGACTTCGTTTTTCGGTTTGAAGAAGAGGTTCTAGAATGTTTCAATAGGTGTTTTATACCCCGGTCAATCCTCTATATGCTGAAGGATGTGTGGTGAAATTAAGTTTGACAGAACTCTCGTAGTAGCACGGCCAAGAAGGTGTCAAACGTACTATTCCAATGGAGCCGTTCTTTCGCCGCCGTTCCGATATTTGGATCGGTTTCTAGACGCTCTGGACGTAAGACTTTATCCATTTCCACTCGAGAATATTGTTGATTATATTGTAGTGGAAGATTAACTACGTATTGACCCGTGAAGTATAGGCTTTAGTCAACAATAAATCTGCTAGATAACAAACATGCCGTTTTAAGTACAATGACCGCTGACAAACTGGCTCACAAGCCACAGGAAACCCAAAATCCTATAGAATGTTTATTGTTATATTACGACAGGTTCTGAATGTGAATGATCCTGCTTTACCATTGTACGTTAGTATATGCATATAATAGAAAGAGCATGAAAATTGTACAAAGTTGTAATGAAAAACCGATACTGTTTCAATGGCTTGACTCTGAGTCTTTAAACCTTTGTTGTATGCTCAGTTTTGACATGTAGCCAAGCATGTGTTGTACTGGCACTGTAAC
>JAAAKL020006652.1:0-17763 GCA_010016065.2 Carybdea cf. marsupialis auct. non (Linnaeus, 1758) | reverse complement strand
ATTTTTGAATAAAGTTACCTCTGTAGCCTAATCTCAGGATTCCAAAATTCAAGTTCTAGTAAGCAATTAATAAAATAATTTAATGCCCTTAAAGCTAGCATGCAAGTTCAATCAAATTCTCTGAGCCATTAAGTCAAAGATAGGCTACAAGAACACAGTACTAACCAGGTATACTACACAAGTACTGTGTAGTATGTGCAGTAGTACCGTTTAGTGGTACTGTGTAGTACTACGTAGGCAGGGCGGTCCTTCACCCACTTCAAATGCCTCGACTTTTACAGCTTTGCCCTATACTTTTGTTTAATCCGCCAGTTTTTGGACGATTTGAAGAACTCCCCCCATTCCTTCCAAAATACGTTTCTGCGTCCGTGCCTAATACAATTCAAATTATGAAAAAAAAATCAGTCAATTACCGTAATCGTTACAATCGGTTTCAGGTCAAGATCGGTGACGCATTGAGGCTGAACAGAAGTCTAGCATCTGAATTTTTTCAATCGAATTTTTAATTTAAATACCAATCTATTTTCTTTCAAGCAAGTCTGTTTTATGTTCACAAAGCTGTATAACATCATTTATATTGAGTATCAAATGAAATTAAAACGAAGTTAAACTTCCGAAGCCCTAGAATTAATGTATTCATTGAAAAACTTTATTTTTCTTCATGAATACTCAACCTTTTAATATTACAGTCCCATTTGTCCTTGATAACTTTCCATGCGAGAATACTCCCTTTACTTGGTGAGGGGTGATAAATTTAACCAAAACTTTTTTCCCTCTTTACACCATTATTATCATTATTATACTGCGCATAAAATCTTTACTCTATCATATACATTGGAAAGACACGCATGCAATTTTATTGATCGGTAAAAATCATCGTTAAAAATACTGCACCCTTATCTATATTCCTTAAGCCGAAAGGGCGATCACTTACCCCTCTTACTTCAAGCTGATGATCTCGTGATGCGACCAATTAGCTACTGTAAACTGTAAGACTTATGATTCGATCATTCATTTCTTGTCAATTGAAGTCGTGGAACTGACTTTCAAACCCAGTAGTACGGGTACTATGTTTTAATCCTAAAAATGACAATTTAAAGTTCTTTTACATACCTAGTCCCCAGACCTCTCACCCCTCAACATCGCTAGCCTCCTTAGAGTCTTTCCTCAACTAAATACATATGTTTAAACCATTGACATATTAGGGGCCCTTTATACGTGTATGGTTTAAACGAACATCGATAACAAGTCATGTTTTGGGTCTCAGTAAAGGCCCGCTACCCGTATCCAAACTTAACCGAGAAATTGAAAAGACAGGTTGTACTGGATTCAAGAAAAGACTTCATTGTGCAGTATGTCCGCTCCTCGTGGAGGCGGAAAATCTCTTCAACAGGGTACACACACCAACCTTTCAGATTCGAGTTGGCCCTGTTCGTTGCAACTCCAGATTTGTAGTGTATCTGCTAAAATGCAAAACGTGAGGAATGCAATACGTAAAAAGCACCATAATTGCGTTTAGAACACTAGTCAACAATGCGCTGTTCCAGTTTTTCAATTGAACGTCATCAATCAACCAATAACATTGCTGAGTGAGAGAATTTGGGCGCAAAATTTCCTCGCCTCCCTAGTGTCCGTCAAGCAAAGCAAAATTTGAGCAGATCGCTATCAGACTATTGCACTTTTTATGTCTTTTGAGGACAATAGCAGTTCCACTTTACAAGATATTCCTAGAAAACCAACAGAAATCGGGGACAAAATCATAGAGACACAGTACAGGAGACGATTGATTCAGGAGCAAGAGGTTTCGATAACGATTTTAAATTATCAACGAAGGAGGTTTGATAACGACTAGTTCAGCATGAATGAAAACACCCTGTTGATGAAGTTTGAACTGACAGGGACTACTTCATCACTATACACTATTTTGTGAATGAAACAATTATCAAGTAGATACAAGATATCTTACGATGTTGTTGCATGTCAACAGAACTATCAAACTAGGATAATGGTAATCAACTTGCGGGACGTCTTGAGCGACTGCAATTTCTATTCCACATTTCTTCGAAGGCTCGTAATTCCATCGACCTTCAAACAAATCCGCAAGCAGCTTTGCCAAATCTTGATTGGTGTTTTATTCTTTTATTCTCGTTCCGAGTTTGCAGGTGAGACTTCGGTTACGGTGTAAAGAAAAGGTTGTGCTATGAATGATACTTAATGAACATGAGTTCAGTCAGCCTTGATTCACAACGCAGATTAAGCTACTACCAGCGATATTTTTGTTAAGAATTCTATCAAAGTATTTTTTGTAAAACCCTATTTGCATATGTTTTGGTGTCTTTACCCAGAAACCGTAAAAATATAGAAAGTACTGGGCCCTGTGCTTTCTCTATGACTATAAATCAGCATTTCGCAACTTTTCCAAATATGAAGAAATTTTTAACATAGTTGTTATTCCCCACGCCAATCTATACGCGTACTTAACTCCTTCAGACCATAATTGTCAAGCGGATTGACAATTCACATTTGTTTAGTCGGGTGATAATTGACGCAAAAGGGAATCATTATGTCAATACAAGCTACAAATGTTCTTGCCAATCTGCTTTAACGAAGTCATTACCATCCGAATCATTGGGGCTTCTAGCCACCCAGGCACAGCAACTGTCTCACATAAATCAAAGTGTGAACGCTCTAAAGTTTCATGGTCTCTTTTTGCCAACTCCCAACCCACGCTTTCAACAGTGTGAGTGGAATAGAAGATCATGGCAGTCCCATACCCCTCCCTATACTTATGTGAGCCTGATAACACTTCAATTAGGACTTACGACTTATCGAGACTCTATGCAACCGTTAATTGTTTTTAAACCTAAAGGTTGTGAGCTGGTCTCTTTCTTCTCAGTTTGATTTACATATATACATATATATAGAAGAAAAGAATAACCGAAGAGGAGCTATGACAATTTGCTACTCAGAGTTTCATGCTATTGCAATCTTCAGGCGAATCGTATGAAACTCTCAGTAGCGAATTTCAATAGTATGAAACTCTCAGTAGTGAATTTCAATAGCATGAAAATCTGAGTAGCGAATTTCAAAAGCTTGCATTCATGTATCGAGCACTCTTGTTTACAGAATTGTTACTTACGTTCTGCTATACACATGTACATATGCACATGTACACAGATATACAGGGAGCAGAGAGATAGGGAGACAGAAAGACGGAGAGACGAAAAGAGAAGATATCAGACATAAACATGCATACTAATATAACGTTTCAAATCACCATACTTCACATTAGAAACGGATCCCTTCTATACGTGTACGTTGACATTGACATCGACATTGACAAAAACAGAGAAGATACAAAATTCTGAGTTACAACAGACGTTTTAGCATAGAAGTAATTATTCAATTGTCAGCAAAAAGACAGTAAGTGAAAACAGGACAAATTGAACCGACAAAAGCAAATAATCGCAGGTGTATTTAGCACTAAATTTAAGTGGTAATAGAAGATAGCAATGAAATAACTGACAAGCTTAAAATAAATAGTTTGTAAATCGATAAGAGAGTCACAAATTTAATATGGAAACAAAAAGAGAACCTGGTGATCATAACAGTGTACTGGAACGCAAACAGAATCGTAAAAATCGGAGACGTTATGTTAATGAATCCCATGGTTGGAAAAACAAAACCCCATTAAAAGAAGTGTGAAAATGTTAACTGTCAAAACGATCTGTTTAAAGTTAGATGCATATTTAAAAGCTATTATGTTAAAAAGATATCTATCACAATGACTCGTGATCAACAGCGAGCTTTTATATCATGAGATTTTTTATCCTGTACTGTTCAGTTGTTTTCTAGATAGTTGAATACAAATACAAATAAGTAAAACTCAATAAAATAAATAAATTTTACAAAACGATGGTTGCATACTTTCAAATACCTGGCTAGTGAAAATAAGATAATGCCAACAGAAATTATTTAAAGTTAGACAAAAATAAGACAAAAGCAATTCTAAGTAAAATTCCAGTTAATTTAAAAAACGATGGTTGTATACTTCGAAATAGCTGGCTTGTAAGAAGATATATAATTAATTCGAACTAAAATAAGATACAAGCAATTCAAACTAAAATTCCGCTTAATTTACAAAGCAACACGTGCGTCAACACAGTGGGTTCTCGGAAATCAGATAGAGAAAAATAGAGGTAGTATCGGTTTTCATTGATTCATACAATGGCAAACAACTGACACTAGCCTCGTCCTGAGGATCCCATTCAGGGATGTAACTCAACTTCAGATCTCACATTTGCATAATTATGTAGAATTCTATGTCCATAAGTGCAGTTGTACTAATTAGCTTTAGGATAGTACTTCCTGAAAGTCTCTTAATTTGGCCCTGACTGCCCATCTGGCAATTGCAAAATCTTTTGTCTCTATGCCCTAAGTACAGAGCAATGCTGAACAAATAACAGCTAACAAAGGCATTTTTTGTATCATACGAATATCAAAAAAGTACGAGGTATAAAGTGCAAAAACAAATTACATTGTACTTATTTAACTTATCTGTTTAAATGCGGTAGTAACCTCAACCTTCTCTGCGACAAACTGCCAAAATATATGATTGCATTAACAATGGAAAGGCGACATGCCCAAGTAACCAAACAAGATGTTAATACAGCCTGACCCATAGGACTGAGATTGTCCAAAATGGTAAAATATGTAAGCATTGGTAAGTGTAAACCGAGCTCTGATAAGAAGAGCATACCTGATCTTTTCAACTTTTTGACTACGAGCAAAATAGGAATTCCTTGACTTCTTTCCGATAAGATGCGATATAGGCGTGGTGATGTTAATACTGCAACGTGATTTAGTGCTTCGAATCTTTGATTTTGACTTTTTGTAACGTCTTGGACATCGTCATATGTTGTTTTAGACTTTTTGGTATTGTATTCTATTGTACTAGTTGATTTAATATCCCCAGTAGAGCTATTGGCAGCACCTGAAGGTATCGGACTCCTTTTCTTAACTTTTTCTCTGTTTCTTGGTATAGTGAATGCCACTTTTCTGTGTATAGACCTTGAAAGCAACATTATGCGTCCATAAGTGTAACATCCAAATAACATGTGAAAGATAAGGATGGTAGTTGCTACGATATTAATAGTCTGTACCCCTGATTCGATCATATATAAACAGGTCAAATATACCGGCACAAAGTATGAAATAGCAATTGGTCCTCCTGGCCATAGTCCCTTGACAATGGTAAGAAAGTCATAAGAATAAGGATAAAAAAACTTATAAAAACCAATCTGCCACTGTAGTCCAAACGCTGAAAACTGACTAGATTCCCCAAAACGCGGTAAGGAGTAGATCGGTTTTAGTTTGTGTGCAGTTAAACTTCTTACTGATGAAAATAATGTCGTGTACAGTTCAGACAGCTGTTCCTAACGTGTAAAAAGATCTGGTAATGCCAGAGAAAATTCAATATTCTTAACAAGTGTGTTTTTATCTTGCACTAGGAACGTCGATGCAATTATCAGTCCGTTTTCTGTCCCAGATATTAGCGAGAGCACCATTCTATCCCTTATATTAGCGAGGGAATTATTATAATGGCAGTGTTGACGATCAGTAAGTTACTGTACGAAGTCGACAAACGAATGTCAGTTCCTTTGTACTTATAACATGTGCCGTTGAGTAAATTGAGTTTGACAAAGTAGGCCTCTGATGATACCATGATTTGATAGGTAGCAATGTACAGGAGTAGAAATGATTCAGACTATATTTGTAATATCTTTATTTCAAATAATTGCTCTCCTGACTTATTAACTAGGTAAAAAGGTTCTAAGGGAAAAGTTTTGGATTTCCATATTCAAAGGCTTGCAGTAAAAGTTATTGCACATGAGTTGTTTACCGTCTCCCACTCATACACAGTTATGATATGGTTCGTATTCTTAAAGATTCCGATTGGTCAAGATAATCTGTAATAAAGGATAAGACGACTTTTTTCTTGATGCCGAACAACAAGTAACCGGTGCTTGCTACGTATGAATTAAATGAGTACGACGGTTCTCAGTGTTCTGAATTAACATACCTTATTAACTAATTCAACGTCAGATATAATTTGTTTAAATTTTATTGTTGCCAATGTTGTAAATGTGTATTTTACCCTTTGATTAATTTGATAAATAATTATTTTATATAATCTAGCTTCGTAGACTTAAAGGAAACTTACAATAGTAGTTAAGTATTGTTTTTTGACCAATAATATCAAAACGTAAAGAAAAGTACGTAATTCAGTGAGCTTTATACACACTCACACACACACACACACACACACACACACACACAGACACGCACATTTTCATCTGTTTACCAACACAAACATTTGTCATCTATATTGTCACATACATCTTTGCTCTTCATCAATAACATTTTATGACATCACTGTCCATAGTGATTATTGTAATGGTCGATAAGTAGAACGAGGATGTAACCTCGCCCTTATGACGAGTTAAAAACCTGTAATATCTTTGACTGTCAATGAAAGTGTAAGAATGTTTTGTATTTAAAGAAAGAAAAGAAAGTGTCACAGTTAAAATGAAGGGTAAGCAGTTCCTTAGCACATGTAATGTGATTGAGATCTGGACTATTTGTAGGTTTAATAGCTATTGGTTTAGCAATTAATTGTTTATTTTCACGTAAGTACAAACAGAAGTTGACAAGGCCTAGGGGCAACGGGAAAGTTTCAAGACTTTTCTCCAGCTTCGCAAAGGCTGCTGATTTAATTACAATCACAGAGGTTAACATTTAGTCACCAAAAATACCTTATACAATTTAGTGCTCATTTCCGTTTAATCTAATTTCTTGTCTAATGTTCAGTATTTGAACATCAGTCTATGTGTCATTCTTTGATCTGGAACTGCGCTCAGCTTGGTACAACCGTTTTGGATTCTCTTATGCTAGGAAAAATTTACTTGCCTTTCTACTTAATGAGTGACTTTCCATTATTTGGGAACGTTCATTTTTTATAAGACATACATGAAATTTAATATAAACAAGGAGCCTGTGCCTTAATTACAGAAATCTGTAGCGTAATAATGAGGCACAGGCCTCTTTACCGCACCAGTAGGAATAGAATTCAAAACAGTAGATTAATGGTCAACAAATAACACGCAATACAGTACTGCACGAGTCTTCCTTCTATTGGGAATCTCGAGGAACATGATCAAAAAGCGAACAAAAGGAATACCCTTTGTTTTGTAACAGGTTTCACTGTCGCGACATAATGGTCGGTTAACAAGGTTTTGATTGCTGTTGCAGTAAGCTCGTTCCTGTAATATTTTCTTGTGTGTGAAAATATTGAGTTTATTAACTAGAACTTCCACAAACAGCACCACCATGTTATTGGGTTGTCATTACAAAACAAATTCTTCCCTTGAAAGATCATTATTCTGTAAAAGTTATAAGCCTCATTGAATATGTATGACTTTCTGTCCATTTAGAGACAGATTCATACTATTCGCTATTTTTCAGTATACTGATTAGTCAGGATTATATGTAATAAGAGATCAGACGACTTGTTATGTTTTCCTATGCTTGTTACTTAAGAATTACATGGAGGGTACGTTTCTTAGTGATCAGAGATATGGTGATCTGTGAATATATCTCTTCGTAGTTATATCTCACAGTATCTTTCGTGATAATTTAGTTAGTGATTTCCTATCTAGCTACACTTGCTTTAACATGTATATTTCAAAACATTTTCTTCCTTTTACTATATGTAGTTTTTTTAGAGGATATCGCTGCCAACTTTGCAATTGTATATTGTACGTGTAAAAATTTGATTTTGATTTGATTTTCTCTTAGACGTAAAGGAAACTTACAAAAGCTATTGAGAAGTGTCTTCAGCACAATATTTTGAAGACACTGTTTTTGGTAGCGCTAGCATCTTTATATGCGTTTGTTTTCAGCACGACATTTGCGATACATATCAGAAATTAGTGGAAATGTAGAGGCCTTACTTGCGTTTGAGTATTCCTTGGAAATTTCACACAAGGGATAGGTGAAGGATTTCGTGTAGTGTTTGCTCTCTCTTTCAACTTGAAGCTTAAGAAGGACATTTTAGAGAAGGAAGACAATACAAAACAGAAAAGGCACTTTTGTGTTTTAAGATATCACTGATAGGTACAGGTCATCCCTGGATCCTATACCTCTGCAGAGATACTCTTTTTAACTTAATACATCGATTTGATGCAGTTCCACTTGTGTTATTTTTGGATAATTGTGTTTTATGGATTGTAATGTAAAGGGTAGATAGAGCAAAAATATTTGGCATTCTTGCTGCCGTCTGTGTATATTGACTGATATATCTATCAAGTTATAAAACAACGTTATACGCTCAAAGTGACCAGATGTTCCCCCTCACCCTTCATCTTGCGCATCCCTCTTTTTCTGCATACATTGCATCATCTAGCTGACGGTTCTCCGTAAACCATGCCTCAGAGAGAGAGGAAATTCTGATGCCCTATGGTGCAAGATAACGGCTGCGATCTCATGACTATGGCCTAGGCAGCGTTTGCCCCTCAGAATGTCCTAATATTCCATGTGGCAAATATAATTTAATTCTGGGTGTTACAAGTGGGTGCCTAGCAACACAGACAAGATAGCAGACTAGTTATGAAGCAAGCAGTTTATAATCAAGTTTTGGCTTACTGCTGGAGAATAACAGTGGCAACCTAGAAAGGACTGCGTAGATATTAAAGGTGACCGCGAGTCCGATAATTGCTTAGAAGTGCTGTTACAGGATGCCACATACCTTTTACCTTCCACCATTTTGGTCAAAGCTAGTTCTCGGATCTCCTGCAAGACGATCAGTCTTCTCTCATTCTCATCACGTTACTGTTAAACTTGCATAAGGCTGATGGTTTGGTAAGAAAGCTGCAAAAGTGACTTTTTTTAAGCAGCCAAGTGTCACAAAATCTAAACTCTCTCCATGAAGGTATCACCATCTTTTACATTGGTTGCTTCTCGTGGTTCAAGAGCCAAGTCCACGTTACGTTGTATAGATAGGTTGTCTAGTAGTAGAGCCATACCGCTTCATATGCTCTTGTGTGAGATTTTTAGGGAACTTCGTTTTCCTTTGATAGCTTTAAAGCCAAAGCTGACGAATACTACTCCAGTTTTTCTACACACACATTCCTTGAGCAGCTAGATTTAAGGCTCTCGCAGTTCGTTTACATCGGTTTGGTATGTTTAAAGATTTTGGAACAAGATCCCATAGGATACAGCCACGACCCTAAATGCAAATATGCAAATAAGCAGTGGTAGGATAGTACAAATAATTACTTTATTTACACTAGATATAGACAAATACGTATATAAGATCCGCAGTTCGAGTTTGAGCCAGGGTAGCACCTTGCGAAACTCGAAAAGTGTAATGAAAGAGAGGCGCCTTATGGAAAGTGGACTATCGGCTATTGAATATCGGCTATCGGCTACCTCAAATAGGTTTGTGTACGCTTTCAGATTGTCAATTTAGCGGACGGCAGGTCTGCCTCTGTTTGGTCTCTCCCTTTGTTGGTTGCCAGAAGACAAGGCTTGATGCTGTTTCCTCTGGATGCCTTTGGCAGTGCCCTTCGAGGTGCACTCTTCGACTCCTCACTTTGTTGGACAATGAGGGTAAGTCTTGATACAGTTGCTCGTTTGTAAATTTTTGTTTCCAGGAGACATTCAGTGCCATTCTGAGCATGCGAGTTTAGCACACTTCAAACTGTTTCGTGAGCTCCTTTGTCAATGTCTAAGTCTCACTTCCATATAACAATACTGATTCTACAGCAGCAGTGTGCAATCGCGCTTAAATTGTGCTAGAGAGTGATGAGTTCCATTTCTTTCCATGATTATGGCAGGCGCTCCAGGCTTGTGCTTTCCGAATATAGAAATAATTTTCACTGCTTTTAATCAACGAGCCAAGATATTTGAAGTCATTAGCTTTTTAAATTGTGTTACCCAATTTAGTTTTGTTAACCCAATGTTAACAGGTGTTTCATGATTGTGTGGCAAAGCCTCAGTTTTCTTCGCATTTTCTTCTGGTCCTAAAAAGAAAAAGAAACAAGAAGAAAAGATTAAACGTCTTAGCAATGTCACTGTACAGAAATAGCAAAATAACAAAAAATGGAAGGAAACGAGCAAAATGCAATCTAAGAACCAGTTTTACACCGAGGACAAATCATGAATTATTCGACGAGATTGAAAAGACTTCATTTATATAAGTAATGTAATATATTTATATGCAATATGAGGATGCTATAACCAATCTAATAAAAATCATTACTTAACTAATAACAAAACAAAGAAACGTAGGTTACAAATATATGTTATCAATGATGAAAATCATTCTCAAGTCTCTATCTAAAGCCTGTTTTTCATGCTCTACGTATATGTTGAGATAACTAACAATCTGTCCACTATGGTTTCAAATTTAAAGTGTTCTCAGAGAGCACCCTACCCATTCGCAATGTTAAAACACAAAACAGAGAAAAAGCAGAAGGGATACTTGACCATTCCCTTGTTAGGTTTATTTTGGGGGGGGGGCATTGGGGGTTCTTAAATTTAGAACCAAGAATGTGATAATCCCTTTCTATATTATTCACCTTATACCAGACAGGGATTTTCTGTGTCTGCTATAAGAAAATAGCTATATTGGAAGACAAAACTAAAAGTCATGTGTTGAAGGATGGTTACCATTGACCCTGATGGACAAGAAAGCCCATATCTGAAGAGGTTAAAGTTCCGATGCCTAAATCTTTTCACTACTTTACGCATAAAGGGTAGTAGGGCTTTCCCTCACGAATATATAAAAGGGTTCCAACCCTTTTTCCCTTAAGTGACAAAGGGTATCTTGTAAACTAGGCCTCTGCTGTTCATGGACGCAGATCTCTGTACGAAAGGGGGGACAAATGGATCAAACGTGGACAATTTGACATTTCTGCGCCGAAGCGTGGGGTAAAAAGTAGCTGTTGTCCATCCATCCCCAAAAGTGAGGGACGTCCCCTAGAATCTACGCCAATTGTGGTGTTCATCATCGACGTAATGCATAAGTATTTGCTGAGAAAGAAACCGATACTCTATTTTATTACGTTTCTTCTTTAGCTTTCTACAACCCGCTGACGCCAAAAGTTTTGTAAAGTATAAGCGAGATTACTCTTATTAGGTCAGACACGCCATCGATGAGTTCAAACATGATGTAAACCGTTTGAAGTTTCAAATTTGGTCTCCGCATGAAAACGAAGCTTGCTTGGTTCGCGAGGCATAAATCCTTTTAATAAAGCATATATGGATGTGGAATTTGTCTTCTTCTGTCTTATCTAGGTTCTTTGAAGAAACACACCATGGGAAATGATCGGAATCTGATGATCTGAAACTTTAAAGAAAGCGAATCTTATTTCATTCGAAACATTATTATCTGCCTACAATATTCAACTTTATCCGTAATAAATATTTTAGTACTTAACACTAAATCGGGGGATAATCACCGTCACCTATGGAGTGTAGTTTTTAAATTGAGGTAGATCAGTGTTCTCCGTGAACAATTATGTAGGTCCTCACTTTTATAATTGCTAATTCCAGTGTCTGTACGTAAGCTGTTTACATACGGATGGAATTTTTAATCGCCGGCTGTTGAAGATGTCTCAGTTCCCATAAGACCACATTTTTGAAAGCTACATTAGCATGAATAGAACATCTGTGAGGGAGCCTCACCTCACTTAATTGGACATTGACTCAATGGTGTGGTATTTTTAAAGGCGAGTAAACTTGTGATACCCTTTTCTATATTAACATCGGAACACCCGTGAAAAATTAACCGGCAGAGCTTAATTGCTTTATAAACAGAAATCCAAGAGTTGCTGCATCTGGATAGCCATGCTGTGTTATCAGACTGAAGCACAGTTTGTTCAAAACTACAGATGTGCTAATAATGCTTCTAATCGTCTACTGTGGTACCATTACGATGACCGAGATCTCTCGGCTGTGCATTCCTTTTCAAATGATCGATTAATGCTGTGAAGTGCACGAAATGGATTTGGAGAAAGGATTAATCCATAGTAATTAAGTTTTATAAACTGTGTGGACTATAACCTAAAAGGGACAAGAATTATCTTCCCCTACAGATTTTTAAATCTCTTTCATCGTTGTTATTTAATAGTTAACGAGAATACAGGACTTGTAATACAGGATTGCAAACCTTACACAGTCTCAGATTTTGCAGTGATCAAATTACAAGAAATGTGATTGGGAGCAGTGTAAGCTGTTAAAGCCGTCAATCACCTCTTCCTTAGTTCTATCATGCCGGAAAGGCGGGACTTAAATACATGTAGGGGAGCGAAATGTACGCAATCAAATCAGTGTACACGCTGCATATAGTAGCACAAATTAAATATCATGTGATGATGTGCGGTCTGTAAATATGTT
Source organism: Carybdea cf. marsupialis auct. non (Linnaeus, 1758) (assembly GCA_010016065.2). Taxonomy (NCBI): domain Eukaryota; kingdom Metazoa; phylum Cnidaria; class Cubozoa; order Carybdeida; family Carybdeidae; genus Carybdea; species Carybdea cf. marsupialis auct. non (Linnaeus, 1758). Next base: position 5,304 of record JAAAKL020006652.1, on the reverse strand, counting down.
CATGTTATGTTTCACTTTACTTTTACTTCAATGTTTATTTACTTGCATGTACACAGTCCTTGTAATGCTGCTGATTATGATGATCCTTGGGAGATTTGTGGCCCTTACGCATGGTGTTAAATGTACTTAAGTTTTGTTATTTTGGCCAATGCAAAGAAAATGCTCAAATTTCAAAACAGTCAAGTGCATCTATGAATCGCAAGGAAAACATATACATGTTTAATGCAAATGTACCCTTGTAATCGTCATCTAGTCAGGAGTGTTCTCCACTTTCTTCACCGACAATATTTGACAATTACAAAAGTTCGGAGAATAATATTTCATGAATTGGTAAGTAGAATGAAAAGAAACTTTAGAACTAGGTGATTTGTTAATCCAGAGAAATAGGTAACGTAATAGTAACAAAAAGCACTCTCTATTCGAACGGAATCGTAATTGTAGAGGCTATAGCAAGTTCAAAAAGAACTACAAAACAGATGAGCAATTTATTGTTTTCTTATATTTTGTATTCACTTCGCAATTTCAATATTAACGATAGAAATATTGCTGTCGATACCCTATAGACGCCTTGACGTTGAGGTAGGAAAAACGTTTGTGGTACCACTCGTGCTTGACATGGAGTTGCATTTGCGAACTGCCATTTGCGAACTGCCGCTCTTGACACGCTACGTGCGTTTGTTAGCTATACTACACTTCCTTAGCTATGGCATTCTCTTTTGTCCACTTACAATTTTGAGGGAGGAAGTGTAGAATGAAAGTGTGTAGAAGTTTGATCAAATTATGTCGCCTCTGGAAGTGTAACAGACACTATAACGAAGTGCAGTCTTATCTATAGTAAATCTAATCCAGCATTTACTTTCTAAAGTTTACTAAACCTCGATTTGCAAGTGACAAATACTCTGAGGAGTCAAACAAATCAAATGCGTTTCTCATTAAAGGCGAGGGCATAACGGATAAGTAACTCCGATTCCCAGGGACAAACCACTGTCTTATTTTTGATGACTTGTATTACTGTCATGATAGGGTATTAAATACGATACTTATATATGCATTCCCGTTATCTTTGTCCTAAAACTACCAATCAAATGCACATGCACGAACCTTAACCTTTCCTTGATTATTCGTAGCCTATCAAAACCTTTCCTTTGAATCAAGCGTTCTCTGATTGGTCTGTTTTACCCTTATCAATGGGAAATATTGCAAAATGTGAGTTGGTGGCTGAGAAACTGTGTCGAAGAACTGCTTTCATATATTCATTAACATGGTACCTGAATGATAATTGTTCGAAAATAAATCATTTCCCTAAAATTTAAAACAACAAATACCTCACTATACGTGTATCATATCACATGACATTTGACCTCAAATTTATTTGTTTATTTTTGCATACTTGCTACTGGTTATGAATATAAATATCCTTTATGAAAACCCGTTTATGCGATTTCTTATGCAAGAAAAGAAGCTATTTTACTAGTGAAAAATGTTTGGATTGATGAAGGATTGTAACGTTTCAAGGGCATGCTTGTCTCCCCCCCCCCCCCAAAAAAAGCGAGTTTTGTTTACATTAGAAAGTGGTTTTTAGAAACCATTACAATGATCATATTCAAATAATCTTCCTTGAGACTCCCGTGTCTTTACAAGAAGTCATAAAATTGTTTTCAAGACGTAATTTTTCGTCGTTAGAGATATTGATGATCGAAGACAATCAGACCTCAATGACAATTTTATAAAAAATATCGTATCTTCGTACTATTAATTTAAATTGCTATCAACATCTACGGCGTGCTTGTATTGTTGTAGCAGAACGTTCCATAACTAAAACATGAAAATTAAACGGATTGGCACTAATATAGCAAAAAGTGAATTATTTTCACTGTTGAATGGAAATGACGAAGTTGAGGAAAGTAATGTAGATCAATTCTTTGAGGATTTGTAAGTGGTGAATCTCACTAGAAATTGGCAAAAAGATTGGCAAAATTGGCAAAATTTTTTTGTTACGGAATCCAACCTGCATTTGGAGCTGAAAGTCGTACCCTAAAAACGCAAGTTTCAGCTTCTTTATGACATTAAATGGAACTCACAGAAAGAGAAATCAAAAATGAATGCACTTTTAAGGCTCGAATTTTACATGAATTTTGCGAATTCTTGTTGAGCATTTTTATTCTTAAAAGAAAGGGCAGAACGTTCTAACGAAGTTAAAGCGCATAGAATGGGTACTGAATTGGTGGTGCAGATGTTCTTCTACCGACTATTTGAGGGAAATGGGTTTGTATCCAGGGGAGAAGAAGGACGTAATGTACGGCCTTGCGAAAAGTGTGCTGTTGAATCTCTCAGAATTTCCAAGAGATAAATACTTCACATTGTGTTAGGGGTACAATCATTTATACGATTGCATAAGCTGGACATTTAATTGACACTTTCTTTTCTTCCTTTACACGCATGCGCATTAGCATATGGGCGTTGCTGTATCAGGACAAGTCTAGATTTCTATTAGTAGTGTGTTAATACTCTTCATCCTTCCGTTTTATTTAAAACTTACATAAAGAGCCTAAAGCAAGCGCCTTTTCATTTATGGAGTCAAACAGCTTCTTCCTCATTACATTGTGTCATGGCGATTACGGTGCTGCTTTAATTACCAACTTACATGATGATGTTACATGGCATTGGCACATATTGATCAAATGTACCTAAAGCATCTGGTGATAGAAGCATGAACCCAAAAACGTTATATCACCGTAAAGTGGAAAAAACAGTAGTGTAGTTTCAGTTGGGATAAACACAAACAGTGCCAACGAGTGTTCGATTGTGAAAAGGCGCAAGAAGGCAAAGAGTTCTAAAACCTCTTGCAAAAAAATAAAGTAAAAAATAATCGTACTTTTCCCTGCTGGAATGTTTCATCCACTTCATATTAGAGACATGGCAGAAGAAGGTACTAAAAATAAAATAATGAAACAAAGGAATCAAGGTAATGGAGACACTATTTATGATATCTTAACGCAAAGCAGATTGACTATCATCTGGCAGTAGGAAGATGTAAAACAAAGGTCCTCGAAGCAATAAGAAAGCGAAACAACTAATTAAAAAGTTTACAAAGTTCAATCTGACTTCTCTGACATTCAAGATATCCTGCAATCAGGTTCGAAGTGTAATGAAAAGAGAAAAAGAAATCATTCATCAATGATGAATGCAAAGGAGAATACAAAGAATTGTAGGGATTTAGGGAAGAATCTTAAAAGTCTCAAGTTACCTTTGGGAATAAATTAGCATATAAAATCAGTCTAAAGAGAAGTAGTGAGATGAGATGAGATGGCCCATCTACTGGTGACATGATGGTCTACAGAGTAAAAATATAAAGTCAAAGAAAACCCCACAGGGTGTCGAAGATGGAGCGGAATACTATCAACATATTACTTTAAGTCCCAAAATAATTTCTTAGAAAAACAACCCCAATTACAAAACTTAAAAACTCCTAAAAGATTTAAAACCCATTAAAAACAACAGATTTGTATAACGTGGCAGGAACGTTTTTGAGAGAAGGTGCGCCTATTACCGATCTCTGTAATCTAGCAATTTTACCTTCCAATTTCTGTGACGATAGAAAACATGTAAAACTAAAACCGATTTATGAAATTGGTAGAGACATGATGCAAAGAAGTATCTGCAGATCCCTCTGTCTCTGCTACCACAGCTATTCAAATTTTTAGAAATAATTATTCATAGTCAGAAAACAAAGTACTTCAAAGAATCATATAAACGTCTCGGGGTCTTAAAAGCGGACAGCTCACAGATATTTTCTTGATTGACCTTTACAAACCAATTGGTACAATCGACCATAAAATTCTTATTCACTCTTTGGTAAATTGATTTGCCTCGGATATAGTAATTCACAAATCAAATGTTTAAGCCTTACCTCTAAAACCAAATATTTGTTCTCAATGTTGGTATAAAATACTTAGACCTTGCTAACCAATTATCTGGAGTTCCACAAGGATCAATTCTTGGATCACTTATCTTTTTGTATGTAAACGATATGGCTCCAACAGTTTATTGTGATTTGATGTTTTACGTAGAAGGTACAGGGTTGCTATTTAACGACAAAAAGATCAATAGATAAAAAAATTGAATAGGAACTGGAACAAATTAAGTAGTCACCTTTGGAAATACGAAGCAAAATGTATTTTTTTCAAGCTGGATAGGAAATTAAAATTTCTGTCCCGAAAACAAACGTTCTTAAACTACACTCTCCGCATATTACCATAAAATACCCCCAATTTAATTTAATTTGATAATGGAAGTACCGCATGGTATTCAATGAAAGCTGTACTGTACATGAGGCTGTAAATTTAAACAGTCCAAAATAATTTTATAATTGTTGATTAAACTCAGCAATCATAGAACGTATTGGAATCAATGGTTTCATAACCATAAATTGGCTGCCAACAAAACAAAGAGTTGATCAATTCCTGCTTGTATAGGTTTTTCACTTTTAAAAAGCACTCTCTAAAATAAAAAAAAATTTAATCCCACTAACCCAGAACAGATTAACTTGTTTTAATCTTTTATCGTGTCTTGGACTACAACTATGTAACGGTTTAACAATTGAGAGAAAGTCTGCAAAAAATTCATACAGATTTAAACATTTGATTAAGAAAATTTCTTTTAAATGTTGGGAAAGAAGAAGATAACATTTGTGTTCTGTTAGGCTCTCTACTAAAAAAACATTTGGCAGTATCAACATGAAGCTCTGATAGTGATGAATTTCATAGAAAGTAATAGCCGTCCTAGAGAATCAGTATCCTTTGTCGAATAATGTTTGTGATGATGGACATCATTTATCACCAATATGGTTCTAGTGAGATGGTACAGGGATGTGTCTTGAGGTCCATTATTCTGTGAACTGTGTCTAGGCTCTGACACGAGAATAAAATAAGCATGTACATGTATCTTTTTTTCTAGGTGTTAAAGTGCGGTCACTTCCTTAACAAATAATAAAAGTGTCTAACAGGATTTTCTACTTCTTTATGTCTAGAAAGTGTAAAAAATAACTTCTAATAATAACTTTTGAGCCCAGGATGATAAATTTATGAGTTATAAATGCTTATTGAGAGATCTTTGAAGTATCTGAAAACTGCAGACTCCTTATCTAGAACTCTCGCAAGTAGACCTAATCAACCTGCTACGTCACAGATAGATCACGTGGTCTGCAGTGTGGAAACAATCTCGACCAGGAGACGCTGCTTGTTTATTTGTCCAGTGGAATCTGTTCAAGATGGTTCGTTATTGCGTTGTGTTCGGCTGTTTTAA
>JAAAKL020006651.1:0-17763 GCA_010016065.2 Carybdea cf. marsupialis auct. non (Linnaeus, 1758) | reverse complement strand
CATTCAACCATTGCCAAAGGTGACAAACAAGTACAAACAATCACAGAGATGTTCACAGGGATAATGTGTCAAGCCTTGCACATTCAAGTTTGATAAAACCTTTAAAGAACCATTCTAAAAGACAATGTATATCATTGTTATCTATGTTCAAACCAATAATGCTTCATGTTGCACAGGCACACAGTATTACACAGAATTATGCTTCAAGAATGACAAAATGTTTGGGGTGATTTTGAGAGATATGGTTGGAAGTGAGGAAGTTAAAAGGGATATTGGAATTAACTAGGACTGAATGATCACTGGAATTTGGCAAACTTTCGCACTATGGTCTTGCATCATGCAGAGGAGAAAAAAAAGTATTAAGTGGGGTATTCAAAGTGTATCACCAGGATGGCATAAAAGGACCTGTCACCCATTGTGCCAATGCTGCTCGGCGGCAGCAGTTTGAAGATCATTTTGACATGAGCAGAAATATTTGCTTTGTGTTGGTACAAATAGATTCTATATAAGTTTTAAATGTTAGGATGGTGTTTGGAACTTCTTTAAGCTGTAAGAAAACATGTGGATGTAGATTGCAGATTTACAGAAATGTAGATGCAAAAAAGCCAATGTTCCACATGTTGTATGACTATATGAACCCTCCTCTTGGAATCATCCTACAGTTATTAGTAATTTGGTATAATCCCTTTATAATAATCCTTGTACATAGTAGATAGTAGAAGATGAAGCCAGCTGCTGAACTGGTTAAAAGTGCTCTCTTTTGTTGTTATTGTAACAAAGGCAAATCACTAATCAGTGAAAGTATTGCCATCAGAAGGAAGGAGTTAGAGTATTAAATGACATGTTAGAGGTGCTCTTGCTGACTACTTAATATCTCGAGAAATCCCTACCCCTCAAGAAGCACTTGAAGTACTCTGTAAGTAATAAACTGCAAAGTCACCATGATCACTCTTCCAAGATACCCCCTGTGATGTAGTAGAGAAGTGATTGAGGGTCAAGATCCTACTTTAACAGATAGAAAAAATGCAGATGGAAAAGAGGTAACATGAAAAATTGCACTGGAAGAAGGTACCCGAACAAAGGTACTTGGAGGAAATACCCTTTCTTCCTTCTCTTTGATGACAGGAGGAACGCCTTAGAGATCTTCAGAGGGATGATTGGCTTCATATGAAGTTCTTTGGATTTTTGAATAAGTTGGGAATGTTAACAGTAGGAAAAGCTGCATGCATATCAAGCATTGAACTACTAGATCTGAAAGGAAACACTTTATGTGATAGCCAGTCAATTCGGCTTTGAGGACACTCCTGTTACATTAGTGACATTAATTAATTGGCTTGGCAGCAAGGAAATGGAAACATGTTTTTACTAGAGAAAGATTGGAGGAAAGTGGTTAAGAAAGAAGTAAAAGACCCCTACTATCAAGTATATGCTTCTGTTATTTGGTGCCACTAGTAAGGCTTTTATTTTCTTTCTGTGGTTTTTATTATATGAAAAAACATCCACATATTTTATAGGGTGTATTTCTTGTGTTTCAATATTCACTGCAGATTCAAATAATGTTTGGCAACCTGCCATTAACAACTTTCCATCACTGGTGACTCTTCAGATCCAGGTCCTCTATTTTCACACATGCCAAACAAAACAACCATAACATGATTCTCAAACTGTTACAGAAAATTGCAAAAGATTTTATCATGCATTAGTGAGGGATCCTGAGAAAATAGTAGTACATGAGTGCTATTGATAGGCGTAACGTGATGATAATTTCATGTAAACTTATTACATGTAAACTTACGTCATTACTAAGCATTGCCCTGATGAATATAAGGAATGTCTTCTTTCAAGCGAGCACCCATTGGCTAGGATAGGAGAGATGGTTTGATTGGTTATTAACAAAGTCCATAATGACCCCTAAAGATCTTGCTTGCAGACGTTTGCAATGAAGCAAGTATCAGTTAAAAAGTTGTAATGGATAATCATTACCTAAAATCATCATTTACTTGGGACAGAGAAAAAATATGTTGTACGCAATATTGCATCATTTTAGGTCATATGATAGTCATGTCACAAATCCCATCCCTTTCATTTTAGATTTCACTGACTTTCTCTTGCTGGTGTGCATTTATTTTCCGTGTCATTGATTAAGTCACATGTTTTGCTAAATCTTTGGAATAAGTACTCTTTATCTTGGTATCATTCCACATCAAAATTAGTAGCTTGATTTATTTGGAGTATTAACTGTATATTTTATCCAATATTCCTTATTTTGTCATGTTGTTTAGTTGTTCAAGATTCAAGGACATATTTTCATGTTTGGCTCTGTGCATTTTGTCAACGTTGAGAAGTTAAAGGCTGTGCTGTTTTACTTGTAAGAATTTCATTTTAGATGCCACAACATTCTAACTAGTTTCATGCAATGTAAATAGCAATGGCTCAAAATCTTACCATCATATGAAAACAAGCTAAATACCTCAAAGATTTTCAATGATTTCTGGAAGAGTCCATAATATTGTGAGGTGGTTACAGTTTTTACAATTTTTGCACCAACCTTCTCAAATAGATCACCATTTATGTCAGGTTTTTTTTTCAGCCAGACATGCAATGATCATCTGAAGGAAATAACTATTTTATTGCGTTAGGAAAATATTATAAATATCCTAAATATGAGCAGGGGAAATTATTATGTAATTGTGTCACCATCAGCATTAGAATCTGAGTAAAGAGCTGTCAAAATAATAACTGTTTATTTGTTTAGTTTTATACTGTTTTGTTTATGTTTAGAAACTTTCTTTGTATAGGTAACTTAAGCAAACTTATTTTAGTGAAAGAAGCATGTTATCATTCTATTATGCAATGATACTGTAACCAAGTCATATGGCAGCACCTGAAAAGGCACCTATTTTCATTTTTTGGTTTTTTAGTGTTTTTGCTCGAGAATTTCTATGGTTTCATTTTCTTTTTGAAAACGAATTATGTATTATAGAGTAGTTATCATGAAAACTGTGTACTTGCATTATGATGACAGAATATGGAAATGGAAACATATAAAATGAAGCACGACTTTGTTTCGGCTAACTCCTACTGAAGAAATAGAGTATTTGAGGGACCAAAGGTAGTGACATGCCCCAATATTTTGAGCTGAAGGTTTTTAATTAATCGCACGCATTGTTACATGGAAAAGCTTGTTGATTTTCTTTGACTTTTAAGCCTTTTCCCAATTATTTTCTCTCATCTGTTAATGACATTTAATGTTTAAGCTATTTTGATACGACAGATGGCAATAATCAGTTTCGCTATTCTCAGATTTTGTAATAATAAACCTTCATCTTTAAGAAAAGATCTGCTATGAAAACCCCCAAAATTTATGTGTGAAATATGTTAACGACTTCTTTTACTATGAGCAAGGGTTCTGTCTTCATTGAACTATGTAATTGGTTATATTTAACTGTAATTTGAAGATTAATAAAGATCTATTTATTGATCTTTTTGGTAATGAAATTTCTATCCTCTTGTGTTTGTGAATTATACAATCCGATAAATTTAGATTTGGCAAAAGTGAAACAAATTTATAGCATGTTGTTGTGGAAACATCGGAAACAGTGCAATATTTTAGTTCTCACTTGTGGTCATCAATTTGCGTAGATAGCTCTTTTTTCGAGTAACGCAGGTATCAAATTTTAAGCATGGCATTTCTTTATCGTTATTTATTGCCTTCTTCTTCAAACAGAAGGCAACATAGTAAACGGCTCGAGTGACTATGACCTGAAGTGTGCCTCTCCATGCAGAGTGTAAGATGATAAATAGCCTGCCTATAAATTGACTCAGAAGTAAGATTACTAAATCCAAAGAAGGGTTTATCTTCGTTTTATTCGCTCAGGTTAGTTTTCACTTACTTTTCAGTAGAGTTATAAATTGTTGTTACAACCTACTACCCATTTCATTACGTTTGTAACTTACGTCATCTCTTTTCTGGTTTTTGTTTTCTGTTGCTGTTGTTTTGTTTGTGTAGAATGACCTCGGGCAGAAATAGGAGTTTGCGCCAACTCGGAATTGATGCAATTCCGTCGACAACATACTTTCGAATATCAGGATTTAAGTGATGTTTTCTTGTGTTAACCATCTTCTTAGTTGATGAGAGGCCATACTTTCTGAAAGAGACATATTCTATAACTCAGAGAATATTGGAGGACAATTCAAAGACTTAACACTAGTATTTTCATACAATATTGCATTGCCCGAAAATAATGCCCCAAACTTTTCAATTTCCCGATTTGCTTCTATGTGAAAGGTGCGGCCGTAAATTGTTAACTCGGTTCGTAGACAATTTGTCCAAAACGATATGCTGTGTTTATTTTTACATCACCCAACATTGAAATAGACTTCACTTAAGCTGGAGAGGTGATTTGTCAATGGCGGTTGACATTTTTTCAAACCCACTCCCAGTCCATAGGTAAATACAGCTGCTGACTATGTCCACAAAAAAGAAAGTAACCAAAACGAGAAATCCGGTTTCAAATCTATAAACTAAATGTGATGCTCCAGACGGTTGAATTAAGTCATCAAAATGAATGAAATACAGAAACGGTGCTTTGGGAATGCCGTGGAGGAAGATGTTGATAAAATAGTCATGTTGAAAGTGACTCAGTGTCATGCGTAGGTACTAGGGAGTTATATGTTTGAATTGAGGCGATGCAGGGCGTTCGATTTTGTGAAGTTATTTGCGAAAGTCACTTTTCGCACTTACTTCAGATATCCATTTGCTGATTCTTGGGTGTAGCGCTCATTTCATCTATGCAGAATGGCCAATAGTTGTGATACCTGGTCGTATCTGCAGCTATACGCGCGAGATGTGCTATCACCGTGGCCAAACTACTCGGATTTCTGTTTTGTTGCCATATGTTGTGTAAAAGCTGAAACTTAGGCCACATTTTTGGTTTACTTTGTTGGATTCTTCCGTCGATACCGACGTATGAGAGCTCAATTGTTCGATCAGCTGAGCAAGCTACTCTGTGAATTAGAGTGAAAGTGACCGAGTAGACCACAGTCACTTGTACCCTTCACGTGTTCTTCAAGCACGTTCAGCGTGATACATGTGTGATAAGGCTGGGCTATCCAAACACAGGCACAATCCATCCGACGGGCTTCTTGAGTTTCTGTCTTTTCTGTCCCCACTTTCCCTCACATGGACTGGATGACCCCGTGACTATGGTAAAGAGAAGTTGGCAAAGCTTCCCAGTGCTGGAATCGAACCCGGGTCGGTGGTTTTCAAAGCAAGCTATTAGATGACACGGTCACACGCTCCACTGATTTACTTTTTTTAGGTTAGAATATTGATTGCATTACTTCAAGTGGTAATTTATGGGAAAAGTCGAAGTTTCAGTTTGCTATGTATACATAGGAACAGTAGGGTTTGAAGTGACATTAAGTTAATGATAGGCTGTGATCAACACCATGTGACAAGAAGCGGGTCTACAAGGATTGAGACTGATGTGGTGTCAGCAGATTGATATGTTAAAGTGGTGATGTCTAAAATATAACAACGGAAGGCATGAAAATTGGTTGTATGGACGTTTTTCGAGAGTAGAAGACGTATTAAGTTGCTTTACTTAGAATTTTTTCCAAAGAGTTGAGGCATCCGGGGGCTGTTTACATGTGTAATATGTATTGTTGTCTATGAACGGAGCTTGACCAACTACAGGGAAGAAAGAGAGAAAGTTACCCTATGTACTCTTAAGTCTCGAATAGAAGGAAGAGGCTGGAATAGCCACAGGGGGGATATTTCGAACATCTAATAAGTGGGTGCAGGAAGAGAGCTAGAACTTGATGATGAAGTCAATACCACAATAAAGAAATATTAAAATGTTAACAGTCACTAAAGTTGGCTTGAAAATTATTATGATCGTAGAATGGGAATTTTCGTTTCCATAAAAGATACTGATAAATCTCAGGCAAAGCTTATGAGAATGGAGCTGGGAATAAAAACATGGTCGGGGGGAAGGACGTGTATTCAAGACTCGAGAGTACGATGTCATAAGCAAATACACTTGATTTACTTTGAGTCTTATAATTACTATGTGAATGACAGGTCTGTGGCTGAGTCCATCGTGAGACTGAATGAATGAAACTTCAACTTGTTTCCATTCATCATTTCTCCATGTCACCATCATTGTATTCACTTGATAAAGTTATCTCATAAGCCATACAACCACAGCAATTGATGAGTAGGATGTATGTATGTATGTTTGATGATGATTATGTATTTAAGAACTAGTTTGCTCATATTAATATATCAAAGCATAGGCTTTTTATGACGTCATAGTGCCATCGGCATTTCGTATGATCACGTAACCAGAAAAGGTGGTATTAGCACAACAAGAGGGAGATACATAGTTATGATATACGTATAGATATTTATTTAAGGACCAATTTGCTCGAAAATATATATATGATATTATAGGTTTCTGATGGTGCCCTCACTTTAAGGGGTGTTATTGCAGAAGAAAACTAGAGCGCTGGATTGCGAAACAGCTATAGAGCAATGCCTCCACGTGAACTTAGACGTAACCAGCAAATGTAGCTCTGCTTTGGTTCACCACTTGTCTCATAAGCAAAAAAACAACAGGATCTGGCCATTCCCTAATGAAATATCAGCATGCAAAAGGAGACCCCTTAAAGCAACTCCTAAAAAAGGTGTGTCTATCTTTCATGATTTTCATGCAGCATTGTTCTGATGCAAGCATTATCCTGTAAAGAGGGGGTAATCGGGTAGCAGCCAAGTCAGGTATGAAAATGTTTGAGGTGGGCCTGATTCCATCAAATATTTTAAGCTGTTGTGAGCCATACCTGTCACTAAGTTGGTGCCATACACATGACGTAGAGAGAAATAAGAAAGCTTCCTGAGGATTTTTGCCACTGTTGCTGGCCAAGATACGCAATTTGACCAAATCAAGCCGAATCAAGTGAGGTTGAAGGTGGACCAAGCAAACACTGGAAACTACATGCAGTTAGCCAAGAGTAGATTTTCCTTTATCATTGCAATTGAATGACGCAACTATACTGAGAAGTCACTGCTAGCAACGGCCCTCCAGTGGTTTTAAGCCTCACTTTGATTTAGATGCTTTAAAGTTGAAATGAGTGTGTCTTTGCTCAACGGAGTAACTTCGTCTGGATTTCGGAAACGTTGTGGAGAACCGGAGCACGAGCGAAAGTTGGAGAAGTCGGAAATCATATCAGTAGTTTTCTTTTCTTTGACATTTCAACCCTGCTATGCTTAAGTTTCTGTTATGTTTATGGTTCTTGCGCGTTATTAGAACCCAGTTTCCGTAACTTTGCATGCCTGGATTACAAGTGATCGATTCCACCACTCGGTAGTTGTGAACGTGCGCCTAGACTAGTCACAAATACTAAGGAGAGACGATAGCATTGTTCTGTTCTGGATTGGCTTCACTGTCGCATGAATGGGAATGCCATACAATTCAAATTCTTTTTGTTACGAATTGCAATCGAGTAGACAAGCAATCGTTTCATGGCTTCCGTTTGCTCTGTACGGGTAAGACACGTAGGAAGTGATTGTATTGGCATAGAAAATGAGTTTGTTTAGTAACCAAATGCAGTCTTTGAAGCAGAACCAAAGCCTAGGATTCGAAGAAGTACTAAATGAGGATAGTACTTTGTCATCTTAAGTGGATTGTTTAAGTCTTGTGTTGTTCGTTTAGTGGACCATAAACAACAACAGTAGAGGCAGCTCTCGCATTAGCGCACACGTGAGTGAAGTTCATTTGGAATGATCGTCTAGTTAAAGATAGCTGTAAGGAGCTGGTGGATTACGCTGTCTGAAGTTTTCCACCGAGCTTTAAAACAGCGGCATTACTATGATTTATACGCTGTTTAAACATTGAATCTTTACCGCCTAGGTACCCGTCCGTTTTTATTTGGCTCGTCTAAAAAAAGAAATGTGTTCTTATGAAGAAAAAGGCGGTTATCGTAAGCCTACTGAAACATTGCTATGGGTTACTGATAAAGAGAAGAAAACGACAATAGAGTTTCAACTGCTGTTTAGGAAACTACCGAGGGGAGGAGGCTTAAACCATGAAACCTGACGTATTGGGCCGACTTCCATCTTGTATGTTAACGTGAGCAACTCGTTTGCCTTAACAGAGATTGTTTGAATATGTTACAGCTTGTTTTGCATCTCTCTTCTACTCAATGAAGTTGATAGTTCGATGATTTGTCAGGCCCCTTCATTCCATCCTCATAATAAGTTTGCTTTTACAGAAGTTTAATACTTTCTTGGCTCTTTAGGAGGGATATTAGGAAGTTATACACTACAAAAACACCTTTTTATTAATCTGTTACAGCAAAGAGAGAGTCAGGTTAGACCACTTAAGAGACGAAGATGCATATCCTGAATATGAAATGGATGCATTGGTGACTTTGCCCCTTGGGGTCTGTACTTTCCCATGGTGTCAATGCGACGCATTTTAAACGTCTATTTCCACTCAAGGTTTACACAGTATTGGCATAGTTGTAGAGTGTCAGACTCACTCTCAGAGGGTCGTGAGTTCGAACCGACCCTGAGCTTGCCTGCCACGATCCCGGAGGTACTTTGCTCTGTCATCTGCTCTCGTGAAGTGGGAAACTATGTTTCGAGAGATAGAACAGAGGGGAGACTATATGCATGAATAGCAAGAATAGCAAGCATAAAATAGCATGAAAAGTAAGCATAAAAACTAAGCATGAATAGATTGTCATCCGAAAAGGAAATGTAACCCGTTCCTAGAAGTGGCTTAGGCCTTGATCAGGGTGAATAGAATATTTAAAAAAAGGCGCAGTCGAGTGGGAGTACGGAATCAATCTCGCTCCCTCTGCCATTTGAGCTCTTTTCATCGTATGACAAACTGATATTTGTTCAACTCGTCACTTTTTTGCTTGCTGAAAATTTGAGGTTAGTTTCTCTCGCAACTCGTGCCATTGCCTGCTCTTTCCTATCCGATCATTGCATCTTGAGTGTAACTCAAACCTCCTTAAAAACTAGATGGATATATCGGCGCTGTAAACCATTCCATATTGAAGAGTTTGTTGGAGTTAGCCATTGAGAAAGTAGTCTAGAACTTGTTGGTGAGAAGTGGAATTTCTTGCTCTTAGTGAGGAAAGCTAAAATCACTTCCGCAAATGGCCAACGCTTGCATTTTCAGCTTTTTACTTGCTTCGAAATGCTTTGAACGTGGCCATTGAGGATTTGGGGTATTGATTCCAGAGTTATGGCAAATGTACCGTTTACCAAGTGGAATAAAGCGATAGAATTTGAAGCTATGCACATGTATCATGTGACACCTGTCCTGATCATTGTGAAATATTAGTAGTCATGGCATGCAGTCATGAAGACGAATGTTCAAAGTTGTAACGGGTGAAGCTCTTTGCTGCCGAGACTCAAGCAGATAGCGTAGTGGATGCAAGTTTGCGGCGTTGTCGCAGGAACTGCGAATCGCCATTCCAGTTTTCCTGCCTAAACTGAACTGCCCCTTCGGTTAAAGAAGGAGAATAGAAAGTCAGTTTGATTTCCCGACCTGAAACAAGTTTCGTGAATTCTGTCAATGTTTTTGTACCCTTTTCAGTATTTATTGTTGCCACCCATGCAGTTAACTAACTCTTTTTCCTTGCCATAAGTCCGAATCTCGCTAATCAATCCGTTTAGCAAGTATTTCTTTGCTGACCGTACAAAGGCCATTATCGTGCGAGGGGCTCGTTATTTAGGTCGCTTAGTAACTGTTACGCCCAAGGAAATGCACAACAGTGAAAAGTGGATATTTTCACAACAATGTCACGCATCGAAAAGGTTGGAAAGGTACACCCTGATATTTCACGATTTCAATTATTTGGGATTGATTTAGTATTTTGATCATTTGAAAACAGAAAAGCATGACTTTTTCGATAGAGTTAATTGGAGAGTAGTTGAGTTGATTTAGCACAACTTGTAACCCTGATCATCATTGGGAAAGATTAATGATCATCGCTGTTTGGTGGCTGTTACTTCCTTTTCATGCACTTTATAGTTCAAAGACCTTTTTCACCCATTGATAGAAATTAGTTGACCCCTTTTCCCGTAGACTGATGCGGCAGATGGTATTCGTACCTTGAACAGAAGAAATGAGAAAGGAAGTTGCAGAAGCCGTAACTTGCGTAGAAGTGAAGATTTCAAAGCCTGAGGATTTTTTCTCTTCTTTGTCTTCCCGATTCACTTTTTTCCATCATGCTGATCAGACTTTTTTCATTTTGTTACGGAGCACAAGAAAAGGATTCCTTTGATGGTATCCAACATCTGAGGAACACATTGTTTTAAGTGTTGACCAATGAGGGAAGTTGAAATTTTTCAGAAAATTGATAAACGGACTCTTGCGATAAACGGGAGAATTTGAAAGTCTTCGAAACGTAATCAAGGCAATTTTGCTTTCTAAACGTAATTTGGTTACTGATCAATGTCTTTTAATCCGAAGGTTTGGGACAAAGAATATTAAAGTACTGATTGTATAAGATAGGTCCAGCCCGTATTGTCTTCCATTGTTATCGTCCTTTGGTGTTCTAATAGGTGTGTACCATACCAAGTGCGTTAGAATTCCAGGCTATAATATAGTGCTAACATTTTCCAAACAAGTTACCTCGTGTCAGTTGCTTGCCCCTGTACCATGTCGATGTCACAAGCCTGTTACCATTGCTGTTACCATTTCTTGCTTCAGTGCTCTTAACGCCTAAATGCCGTACTAGTGCCCTTCTGTCTACAAGTTCATATTTAAACCATAAATCGAGGAAGTGTGGCTAGCACTGACAACACGGTGATCTTACTTCTTGCAATCAATCAGTTTGCTCTTTTGATATATTTGATATATTCCACCTCTGCCAAGCTAATAACTCAGACTGGATATACGCTTGTTCCAATAATTCTTATTACTATATTCTTATACATATAGGACTAACTTGACGATGGGGATTTGTTTCAGGATAGGAACTGGGATATAACTGTTGTATGCAATTAGTTTATTTGACTACCCGGAGTGAAATGTACAAGGGTATCGTGTTTGTACGTGTGGTCTCCATCATTGCGTTGGCTAACCGGATAGCATCGACTAATAGTTTTTGAGTCCGTTGCCCTTTACCCCCACGAGAAAAGCAAAGATGGGACAACGTTCTCTAATAATGTTGAGGCATCGTATGTCTGCTGGGGAAGAACATTCTCCTGTTGGGGACAAGTGACGTGTCTGATTCATACCTTATATTTTATTGCGCGTTAAAATAGCATTGAACAGCTAAGGTCTGGTAAAGCCCCGACTTCCTTTGACTTATTGTGTACTTTGGCCAAGTGTTTTCCGCTGATTACAACTGCATTCTTTAGGGAATTTTAACTATTGAAAGAACTTTCTAGTCCCACGCTATTCTTGATTCTTTGCCATGAGCGACCCGGAATCGCCATCAAACCTTTTTCAACAATAGAAGGTTCTGTCGAATCGTTGATGCAAGTCGAGCTTTTGTGAATAGTGCAGGGTTATTTTTGGTTCAATTGGCATGGCAGGAAGTCCTGTTCCTCAAACGTGTGTCATTTTCCGTTTTGATCTTCTTGTGTACATCATTTTCGAGGTTTCTTCAGGCTTCAATCACTGTGTATGGCTGTGATTAGTGGTGTAGATGCGAAGTTGCAGAAATCCCCTGAGGGCTGATCACCACTCTGGTTTGTCGATTCAGTAAGTACCTCATGCAGTTAATGTGTTGTTTCTTACTATCCCACGAACTAAATCGGAAGGAGAAAACGAGTGGGACTGGTCAGAGAAGACCGAACGTAGATTTCCTAGGCAGTCGCGGTGCACGCCCAGGTGTGTTACCGCTGCTAAAGTACACTACAGTAAACATCACCACAAGCATCTGTACATGTGTAACGTGCTTTACAATATAGGTGTCAAGATACGTCGATTAGAGATTTTGTTTGCCTCTTACTCTTAGTGATAGTCTGAAATAGTACGGTGTTGCTGAAGGAGAGATTCTCTTCAAACACAAAGCCCTGGTTCTTCTTCACTGAGACTGCAATGGGTTTACATTTACCTGACCAAAATGGGCACACATGCATTAATGACGTCATGTTATATTTTGCTTCGTTGGTTTGGATGTGAATGAGTGGCTCAGTTTGTAACGAAAGACCAGTTATCAACCAATCGCGGAAAGGGATTTATAAGTATCTTGTCATTCACTGTATTGTATTATCAAGTTGTGGAATTCCAATATGATCAGTGGACATGAGGTTTCGATATCACTTATCCCCTTAATTTAGTATACCATCAAACTTGTGTTCCTATCTTTGATTTGTGTTATGTTTATCTACTTCCCATTTAGAACCCGAAACACCCATGCCGGTCAGTTCGCTTAGTCCACCGACTCTTGTTGGAAACGTTAAAATGGAGGAGAATGGGGTGCACTCAGGTAAGCCACGTTATTCATGGCGGATAGAAACAGGGCCGTTTCTTATTAGGGGGATCGCATTGTTTGATTTGTACACCGATTGTGTATTTGTTTGTTTTGCACGCCTGTCACTGACTAAGCACAGCAACGTACACAATGAATCAGAAAACAAATAGAACATGCCTGTTGAGGCGCGTAGGACACGAGGGGATCTCGCCCGCTGAAGGATGGGGCCAAAATAATAGAATGAAGGGGACGGGGCAAGACCATGGGTAATCACGTTTGAAGAGATTAGATTCTTTTCTCAATCTTGGCCTTTTAATGATTCCAATTAGAAAGACTTTTGTATTTATGTTAATTTTTTCCTAACTCCTTAAGATAATGTTGTCTTGTAATATCATCAGTTTTGTCCGTAGATAATGCAAGTTATTATCGAAAGCTAAGAATATAATATGTCTCTGAAAGTACATGCAAGTATTGCCTTAGTTTTCATTTATCTGATCAGAAGTTCACTTATATTATAAATCAGCCATTTGAAAGACATTTTTGTGGTACACTGATGAAGCACGATAAATTAAGAGAATAAAATACTAATAAAACTGACAACATGAGTAGAAAGATCACAAGTGTTTAAGGGAAGAAGTTGTTATATTCAGTGAGAACTTTAAGCGAGAACATAAGAAATGCTTGGAAATGACAGGTACTGGTTTTACCATGTTATTAACTGATCCACAAGATATCCCTTGAATGTTAAATACTGATTTTAAACATTCTGGTCTTGTTTTGTTGTAGCAGAAACCGACAAATCGGTTGCATTCAACTCAGTTTCGCCAGCGTCAATTCTTGAGACCGTGAAGATGGAAAACGGAGTAAATTCTGGTAAGCATTCTCTTTCTCATAAATATCGACGGTGTTGCCAATCAATAGGGATGGATTTGTTGTCATGACATGTCGAATTGTTTACCTTTTAAAACTTGCTACATTTTTAAGAGGATCTCGCCATCCGATAGATTAACGGGTGGCATGTTAAAACAGAGATCAGGGAAATCTGAGAAACAAAGAAGCGGAAAGCAGCGGTCGGGAAAAGAACTCCTATACCACATGGAGGATTAAAAACTAGAGTTGTTATAAGAACATATATTTGGTTTGTTGTAGTCAACCGATCGTGTGTCAGCGTCAATTGTTACTTGCTACTGGGAGAACAACACATTTATGACCGTATTCGACCATGCGGGCGTGACTGGACCAGATTTGGGGGTTGAATTTCGTCGTGGTCAAGCAGAGTGGTGGAAGGACACACCAGGGTTACTTTACACCCTAAGACCGCAAGGAGTTGAACACTTCTTAAAATTTATTCCATTTTTCACCGCGATGAAGATGCAATTTCAAGCTTGTTTTAGCAGAAACTCGCTATTGCCCCTGTTGTGCCAGATCACTCTTTATTGTCTTTCACTAAGCATTGTATTGTACATATCACGTAACTGCGACTACATTTACAACCACGTCTACCCAACAAGTGTTTGGTCTGATAAAGAGCGGTTTGCACATGCAGCTTGTATCAACTGTTTGCGTAAATGTGGTGAGACTACAATGTTTTATGAAAGTTGCATTTATAAACAAGCGTACGGCTTTTTGCAACTTTTATCTTGCATGTTCATGCAGCCTGCAACTGAGATCGAACCAAGATCCTTTATTCAAATGAACTTCCCTTTTTGGATACTGCCAAACATCGCGTTACTTTCCTACGGCCATGTGTTTAGTATTGAGGACATGGTCAAAGTCAAATGATTTTCAACATAACATGAAAACAGGGAAGTGTGACTGGACATCCGAATACAGAACATTTGAGTATGAACATGCACTCTATGTTATTAAGCAGATTTGCAATAGCACAAACCCATTTATTGTGGTGTGACGTCACATTAGCGATGACGCAACGCCAAAGGCGATTTGACCGGGCAAGGTTGAAGCTGTTGTGCTAACTCAGTCTGTGTACAGTCTGTGTACCTTTTGCATTTTTGATCTCTGCGTGTATGATGCCTGAGTTGCTTTCTGCCGTCGAACTGACGGAAGGAGTGTCCACACTCACAGAAACTCGGATCGACGAGTTAGCAGCTATCTTCAGCTTCTTATTCTAGGTTGGAGGTTGAGATTGCTCTGTAGACGATCGCCTTCTTTTGGGAATTTCTCAGTCGAAATTGAAAAGATAGGAGAAAAATAAGACCGTGGTGAACGTTTCAGCCCGCCAACAATGTTAAGTAGGCCCTATCTCTTGGTTACTGAGTTAGATATAAATTAGTGGCATTCAGAAGCAGAGCAAATCCTCCACTACTACACAATACCAGAGCAGTGAAGGGCAAGGGTGAAACAAGTAATGTATTGATGAACAAATAACATAGACGAGAATTCTCTGCGTAGTAAATGTAATGTACACAGATACTCGTGACTATCTTCATAGGAAATCACACAAGCACACACATGAGCAGATCGACTGTGTCGAGTTTCAATAAGATTCCAGTACTGAAGAAAAAGCTCTGTAACAACTACTAACAGACTTATCAGAGCAACCACAAAATTTTCAATGTAGGGTTAGGATATTTCTGAGTTGGTTTTTTTCCTCCTGCGAAATGTAGACTGCAAATATTGCTGTGTTGATTGACACTCGGCTCCGTACAGCCCTCACGAGAATAAGCTCTAAGCAAGCGCTGACATTTCTTCGATTTCTGCCTGGCTTGGGAAAAGCGATGAACAAAGCCCCTTCTTTCATTTCATCCCAATCAAAGTGTCTTCAGTAAATGACACACTTACCGTAGAAGCAGTGTTTGTAGACCATGGCTATGAAACTTCGAATCTTTAAGAATTTTCAATACACTAGAAGATAACACGGCTGACGCTGTACACGATTGCTTTGTTTTGAAGTCAATTCTTGCTCGGTGTTTCAGATTTCGAGTGATGTAAAATCTATTTTTAGAAACAACGGCTTAAATGGGTTTGTGCTATTAACACCAGAGTAAGTCATGGATGACCTGGTGATTGACGTAGATGACTTGTAATGCTCAAACCTTTTATTTGTAAGAGCAGAAGTTTCAATTTGGTTGAGGTAATGGTACTGTTGATGATATGAACTAAATGACAGGGGACATAATTACCCAACAAGATCAGAATGTCCAAAGTTTCATCGAACTCATTTGTGTAATCGAAGTATGAGAGAAGTCGTTGTTAGGTAAAGTGTAATGTCAAGCGAATGGATGGGCTTGAATGTAATCGGTATCTGGTCCAGAAAAATACAGGGCTTAAGACATCGTGTTTGTTTGACAGGTGTTGAATTTTCGTTTGAATTGGTCGTTAGTTATTTCTCAGAGAAGGTTATCAGCTCATCGTAAGATTTTAACTTTAACGCATTCATAGGTCATGTTCAGCAAAGGCAATCTTTTAACGTGGCTTGTAATTGAAAGCATTGAGGTGTAAACTCATACCTAAACCGATTCCTTTGCTACACATTCAAAGCAGGACTCCTGTTCCAGAACCTTAAGCGATAATGGACAGTTTTGTACTTTGTATTACCTTCGTCGAGGCGTTACCTCCATATGGTGTCCAAGATCCATGGAGAGAAGTTAAAAGTTTCAAGTGGGCTTCCATATATGAATACTGGAAGGGATCCTTTAGAACAGTAAAATCGGATTTTAATACTGTACAGATTGATCTTTATTCTCAATTTAATTTTTGAAAACAAATGTACCTCCACTTTTGGTGAATCGCTTTAAGAGAGGGGGGGGGTAGGGTGCCTTTATAAAAAAGGATAGAATGTATAGCCCCACAGACGTATTGACTAGGGAAGCCCCCCGTATTATGAGGGTCCACTTGTGTTGGTAGTTTTGTTTCTATCCGCATGGCTAAACCTGCTAGTGACAGGCCATAATAGTCAAAGAATTGTTGACGACAGATCATTCTCACACTGTCCGTCATTAAGTCAGCCCGTGATTGTACACTGAGTTGGTTTGGGCGGATGACTATATAAATTTTTGAAATGGTTGTGATGTTTGGAATTTATTACGGATCGATGAGTATTGTCGGAGCGAGTTCGCATTTCATGGGTTGCCATTGAGGGAAACAAGGATTTGTACTCAAGGGTTGATTTTTCGACAGTCAGAAGCTGACGAAGAACAAAGCCTCCAGTTGTTTCATCGTTAATGTAGTGCAGGTGTAGTGTAACTAGTCATGGTCTTGTTAATCTTCAACTGCAAACAGTGCTCGACAATATCACTAGAGAGGAGGCGTCAGTTCATTAAATTGAGTTTGCTGCAATAAAAAAAAGACGCACCACTTTCAGTGGAACCTATTTCAGATTGCCTTCTAAGTAAACCGGTTGTAGACAAAATCTAGTACATTAGAGAAAGCACATGTGTACATTGTAGGTGTGTATGGATGCAACGTTTCACTATTGGAGGCATCCTTTCCATGCTGGTGCTAGATGATGGGACCCGAACACCAGACAGGGATCCGAATACGAGATCGGTGGATTATGAGGTTATCTCCTTAACCACTTGACCAAAGTGGCTTCGCAATCATTATCCTAGATAGTAAGAGAGGGCATGATGGGTGGAAGTAGGAGGGGAGTAGAGAATGCTACGATATACAAAATTGACGGAATACATGCAAAGAATGTTACGAAGGCAGGTTGTCAAAATGAAAAGGCAAATTGCAAAATGGAATTGCTCCTTAATGATGTTGATTTTGTGTAAAACCGAAACTGATAAAAATAAAATATTGCACTAAATTAGTATTTGTAGTGATTGGATAGAGGAGTCTTCAGTTAAATGGCGTTAACTATTGTTGTCTTTGCAATCAGTTGTTTTTACTCCCTCATAATAGAACAAATTGTATTGGACCTTTAATCAGACAACGTAAGGAGATCATAAAGATTGTGTAATGTTGAGTATTATTTTCGTGTATTGGTAATGTCATAATGAGACAAGAAATATGACATCAAATAGCCCCCCTCCCCCCGTCACTCCCATTCTTTTCTTCCTGTAGTAAAACATTGATGTTTATAGCGTCATTGGATAACATAAGTAGTTTCACGATCTCATGACGATCATTTGTAGAAAAGGTAAATGTATCAGCCATGTTACACATACTCCTCCTTCTCCTCCTTCTCCTCCTCCTCCTCCTTCTCCTCCTCCTCCTTCTCCTCCTTCTCCTCCTTCTCCTTCTCCTCCTTCTCCTCCTTCTCCTCCTTCTCCTCCTTCTCCTCCTTCTCCTCCTCCTCCTCCTTCTTCTCCTTCTCCTCCTTCTCCTCCTTCTCCTCCTTCTCCTCCTTCT